>JAMKCH010047846.1:0-28901 GCA_023653785.1 Ophioderma brevispina
GAAACTTTCTTCGGAAGATTTATGAGATAATTAGACAAAAAGTGGCTAAAAAGGTGGATCAGTTGCCACAAAAATCAACACTCTTAAATTTTTAAACAAATTAACAGAATTTTAAAAATAATATAACAATTATAATTCTTCAGTTCCAATTTTGTGGTTACCAGCTTCTAATTTTAGTAAAATATAAAATTCAAAAATTCTTACGTGACCAGGATCCGAACTGGGTTATTTCGGCCAAAACGCTAGGCTAACCACTAGACTATCACAGCGATAGAGAACTGCGGAATCTGTAAGTATAAAATTCACTCGATATGGTAATATGATAACATTTCACTCTCAAAAATTTTGAAAAAACACTGTAAAAATTTCAGTTGGACGCATTATTTAAGTATCTGTTCATTTAAATTAAGTGTATTTTATAGTTACCGATATCCCAATCTTTGCAAGCGAAGCAGTGAGGCGGATGCGCGCAAAATTAATTGGCGAATATTTTGGGAAATGTGGGGGTGAAAAGGACGGTGGATCAATTGTGAAATCTACACTTTTAAATGTTATAATCAGAATTTTAAACAGAGGATACTTATAAGGAAAAATTAACAAATTCAATTATTGCCGTGACGGATTCACACCAGTAAAATAAAGGGAAACAGAGGTAAGTAAGTCCAGCCCTGCCCTGCCAAAGATGGTGTGTGTTTTGCGGACCCTCGCAGAAGTGTATACCCAAAAAAGAGAGAAATGGCGAGATAGATCGGGGTGCAAAATCATGGTGCTATCAATATAAGTATAAAACTGTAGGAAATATCAAAATAAAAATTCCTTTAAACAGGGAAAGGGCGAGTCAAGAGGTAATATTCATGTAAAAGGTATGGGAAGGGTAATAAGATGACATTTTGTGGGAGTTTGTGCAAGTTGACTTATTGTGTCTTTTTGCACATATATTTAGCCGAGGCATACATGAACGTTAAATATTTAACACAGAGTGAATAGGGGCTTCATATCCCTCTTACATTTGCAAGGTTTTTAGGGACAAGATGTGACCAATCAACATACTATAGAACATAGTACACCTTATTCGGGAAAAAAATCAAAGATATACGTACCCACACAAGATTGACCACCTGCAGACTCACCAGCAGCACTGGAAGAAGCAATTCCGGCTATTTGCATACGACGGACGTAAGTATTTTACAGGATTCGACACACGTACCACCGTGATCAATAACATTTGTTTTAAATATTATAAAGCCATTCCCAAAATGTAAGCTCCCACGTTCAGCAACTGTCAACCAATGAATTATTTTATTTTCTTAAATTTAATTCGTCACCAAAGACTTAATTTTTCAAAATGGTTGTCAACGATGTCTCCACGCCTGCACTATTCAATTTCATATACAAACTTAGAACTTCGTTACTTCATGACATCTTACATGTCATTCCACCGTGGATGAAGAAGTGAGTCGGTAACTATCCCATTTTAACAGCATTGTTGCAATTGCAATCTATCTATACTACTAAAAAATGAGATCAAATGTCACACCCCATCTAGGTAAGGGCACACATGGGGGAAAAGGATGCACTTTACACTAAAAATGAGATCTTCTGTCCGACCTATGCGTTTTGAACCGCACTTCTTGAACCTATGGAGCTGATGTTTTGCATACTGGTAGAAAACAACACCCTGGGGTTTATTATCAGATTTCAGGTCACCGAAAAAAATCAAAAGTCATCTGCAGGCGGTCAATTTTGCTAAAAATGCTGTATCATGCCAAAAGGACCGCTATCCTGAGCAAAGAACAAGTCTGAGGTCAAAAAGGTCACACACACACACAGGAAAAAGGTTGCTGTCAATTTGGCAAGAAACCCAATTACTCAAGAAGCTGGGTGACCACATAGATACATCTACAGTGTGAGTCCTAAAAACCCACATTCGGAAAGATTTTTTCTTCAAAGGGTAACGTTATTTTTTTGCTTAAATGGTTTTGCTTTGGTTGTTAACAGGATAAAAGGTTATATCAAAAGATGTTTAATTTGGGGTCGTTCGTACTTTTGGGTTCGGAAACTATGTCGATTTTGCGGAGAGACCTAAAATTCTGTTTGGCCGAGTTTAGCCATACAATGCGGAGAGATTGACACACCGCGATACCAAAACACACATTATAGTCAAAGACAATTAATACCCCTGCAATTTCAGAAGGTATCGATTTTCTTCTGACAAAAACTCATTGAAAAAAACTATTGTGTAACATAATTATAAGGGAGTGGGGGAATAGTATATAAGTAAAAATATCTTCAACAAATTAAATTCGCATTGTTCCACATCAGAATTAGTTATTGAAAAGCACTTCATATCAATTTCTCAGTTCACGAACTAATGAAATTGCTCAGAGATTTTTTGTTTTCTATCTGTAAGATAATTATTTTGCACAATAACAGTATACTCAGCACCATAAATTGCGAGCAGAACTAAAGAAAGTTTACTGTCAAATAAATTGGAATTAAACATTAAAATTCAATATTGCAATGTTTTTAGGCGGAAATACAAAACCTTCTATGGTTTCCTTTGGTCCCCAGTTTTGGTTGTAGGTTAAAACCATTAAACTTGGCTGAACCAAAGTAAACTGTGGCCTTACACCAGCTATCTTGACTTTCTTATTTTGGAAATTGAACGATTTTTTTTCACATCAGCATTTCTTTTGTATCTCCGGGATTATTAATTTTTTATGAATCCTTTCAATTCTCCCACCTCTAATTGTTTAACAAATTGGTGTTAAATGGTTTTACTTAAATCACTGCTAAAGACCAGTTCCTCTATGTAACGATGTATCTTTGTTTGGCTCAAAATCGGCCAAACAGAATTTTAAGTCCCTCGGGGTCGCAAAAGAGGCCATAACTTGTTCCTCCAAATTCCAAACTTACACCAAATAACGTCTCTGAAAGCCTATTTATCCCTCTTTATAACCAAGACGCAAACATTTGAGCAAAAATAATTATTAAGTAGTTTTAATAAATATTTTTATTCTGAATGTAGTGTTTTTATTGACTCACCACTGTATACTTGACTGCAGATAATCTATTTTTTTTTGGCAATACCATAAAACTAACTGCCCACTGTAATAATTGTAATAGTAATGCAAACCTTTCAACCATTTCCTAATATAATAGTAGATTAGTTCGTATTTTCATCCTGACAATCAACAGTATGCAAGCAAAAAAATTAGAACCTCATTAAAGGTGGCTGATCCAATCAAAATCCGACCATTCATTTTTTTTCTCTAAGCCTCCCTTACTAAAAGCAATTAAAATCAGTCCAACCGATGGATAGTGAAAGGTTTTGAAACGTTTAATATTCATAACTAACATCAAAATGAAAACATAGCAGCAGTTCAAAACAAGGTTTGCCGCGTTTTTCTTTTGCACCTTTTTGTCTCAATAACCTTCCGAAATCAAATGTTTAGCTCGTAGGGGGTGTCTACAACTGATCCAGTGAATTTAGAGAAATTCCGTACCTAAAAAAATCTCCTCCGTTCACTTTAAATGGGCATTTCTTGATCCACAGCAATAGTACCCCTAGTCCACAAAGCATAGCCCTTTATTAACCAAGGGTAAATGGCCCTTGATTTACCAGGGTTGGCCCGATCGCTAATAAGCCCCCCTCGTTTCCCAGAAGCCCCAGATTTTACCTGAAGTATTCAAATTTTGGTATCAGAAGAAGCTACTATTTGTTCCTCATTTACCCTGTGAAATATTAGGGCGAAGGATATTTGGTTGGAAGTTATGAGCGAAAATGCCGCCCATTTTTGTCGACCAATATATTTTGTACACAGTACTCCTATGGGCTTCCAAAATCACGTTTTTAAGTTCTCACAGCCAATGGATTGAAATATTGGTGCGAAACTTTACAGTGGTGTTTTTTGGGTGAAGGCCGTCTATCAGACCTCAAAAAATTCATATCCTTATAGTCGGGCCATCCCTCCTTTAAGCATCCGTTAATTCAAGGCACTCATAACGATTTTAAAGACGGCTGTTAACCCAGCTAATAACTGTAAAAATACAAAATAAAATATTCCTTGACAACTAAAATACTTCAATTTCATAATTTTTCGTCAAATTTCGTTTTTACGTGTAAACCAATGGCAACGTCTGACATTTGGGATTTCTTGGCCGCACTACCCCTGTTGCCTGTACGGCCCTCTATATTCATGTGCTGTATTTAGTGTTACCCGTCGTGTTTTTATTGCAATCGCTCACGACGGTAAGCATGTGTGGAAGGTGTGATCTCTTTTGTATTTCTACTCTTTTGAACATTCATATCTTGTTGTAAATGTATTCATGTTTTCGCTGGGCTTATCTTATTGAATACATATCCACATGACGTAAATCGCACAACCATTAATAAACCTATCATACATGTAGATTTTGGAGGATTATAAACTGCACGAAAAAAATATTCTGCAACAATGCTATTTTAAATAGGTCACAAAACCCAAGCGAATAGGGCGGGTAGCCCGTAGGCTACCCTCGCCCAAAAAGTTGACATTGATACGTTATTTTGATCGACAAAACCAAATTTAACGATTCGTAAAGGGAACACCTGACGGAAAAAGTTCTCTGTTACCTCCAGGGTCCACGGTGCATGCTAGTCCTCACGACTCCCGTAGCTCAAAAAAATGTTGTGGATTACTTACCCTAATTTCATGATTGATCGGGTAGGAGATATGATGATCGTCAAGCAGAATGTTAGATATTCCATTGAGATCTTACATTGAGGAGAAAAATGACGATGTCATCCCTCGCCATTTTGTTACAGGAACGAATGGCCAAGTATTCCGGTGTGAAACCTGACCAGAATTAAAAACGGATTAATTTTTTTCGGGGGGCCTAACACTAGGACTATCATACTCTTCGGTAGGTGTAGTATTGCACTTTTTTGATAGTGTTTATATGCTACAATTACAGTCCCACACAAAACCAAAGAAAAAGAAGTTTTGTTAAAAAATCAATAGACTTATTCATTTTACTAGTTGTTAATTTAAACGTAAGGCATATTTCTGTTTCCCGATAATTTATCGTTAAAAAAACGACGCAGAGTTAGGCGAATGCGCGCAATTGTTCTGCCGACATTTCTTTTGAAAAATACCTGTGGGATACGTGCAGGACAAAGAGTAGCCCAATTGTCAAAAATCTACACTTCTAATAATTATGATCATAATTTTTGAAACAAGAGGTAGGTATAATAAAAATATCACATTATTAATTGTATATTATAAAATCAGATTTTGCAGTGACCAGGATTCGAACCTGGGTTATTGCGGCCACAACGCAATGTCCTACCACTAGACTATCACAGCTGTAAGAAAACATACGCTAATCTGTTAGTATAACATTCCTAGACTGTGTAATCACCGAAACAATTTTACCCGACAACTAAAGAAAGATGTTTTGCTCCCCCAAAATTTTTCATTTACTTATTTAAATATATTTCAAATTTTAAATGTAAGACGATTTTTATAAATCGTTAAAATCGAAGCACTAAGGCGAATTGCGCGCAAAACAAACGCGTGGACGAAACTTTTTCGGAAGATTATGAGAAATTAGACAAAAAAGTGGCAAAAAGAAGGGGGGATCATTTGACACAAAATCAACACTCTTAAAATATTATAAACAAATTAACAGAATTTTAAAAAGAATAATACAATAATAGAACAGAATCATTAACATCATCAATGTTAATATAAAATCAAACAATTATTGCCCGGACCAGGACGAACTGGGTTATTGCGGACCAAACGCAATTGGCTTAACACTAGACTACACAGCGATAGAGAATGCGGGAATATGTAAGTATAAAATGCACTCGATATGGTTAATTATGATGAACATTTCACTCTCAAAATTAAAAAAAAATGTGTAAAAAAGTTTTAGGTTATCATTATTTAAGATCTGTGAATTTAATCTAAGGTTTATTTTTAGTTACCGTATCCCATTCTTTGAAAGCGAAGCCAGTTGAGGCGAATGCGAGGGCAAATTACTTGGCGAAATATTTGTGGGAAATGTGTGTCTGAAAGGAAGGTGGATCAATTGTCAAAAGGTCTACCTTTTAACTTTATTTAATAAGAAATTGATAAAAATGAGGTATATACAGTAAAATATAAATCAATTATGCCCGTGACGGATTCACAACCAGTAAATGACGGGGAACACAGGTAAGTCCAGCCTGTGCAAAATGATGTGTGTTTTTTGCGGACACTCGCCTAAGTATACCAAAAAAACTGAGAGGAAAATGGCGATATCTGGGTTGCAAATCTGGGTGTATCCATTAAGTAATAAATCTTGTAGGGATATCAAACAAAAGTTGACACATTGATACGTTATTTTGATCGCCAAAACCAAATTTAAAACCGTAGTTTACAGGGAACACTGGCTGAAAAAGTGATCGGCTCCGGGTCAACGGTATGCGTAGTCTTCACCGGTCCAGTAGCTCGAAAATTTTGTGGATTACTACCCTAATTTCATGACTGATCGGTAGGAGAAGATGATCTTCAAGCAGAATGTTAGATCTTCCATTGAGATCTTCCATTGGGGAGAAAATGACGTTTAAATCTCGCTATTTGTACAGGACAGATGGGACAAGTATGTACCGGTGTGAAACCTGACCAGAATTTAAAACTGGATTCTTGCGGCCTAACCACTAGACTATCAAAAGCTCTGCGGGTATGTGTAAGTCTGCATTTCTTTCGATAGTGTTTATATGCTACAATTACTCCCAAAAACAAAAGAAAAGGAAGTTAAAAAAAATCAATATACTTTCATTTAAAATATTTTGTTATTTAAAAGTAAGGCATTATTTATGTTTCCCGATATTTAGCGTTAAAAAACGAAGCAGTTAGGCGAATGCGCGCAATTGTTCTGCCGAACATTTCTTTTGAAAATACTGTGATAAGTGCATGACCAAAGAGTAGCCCAATTGCAAAAAAAAAAAATATACAAATTCTAATATTTGATAATAAGTTTGAAACAGATATAATGAAAAACAATATTCACATTGATTAATTGTTATTATAAATTCAAGATTTTGCCGTGACCGGATCGAACCTGGTTATGCGGCACAACGCAATGTCCTAACCACTAGACTATCCAGCTGTAGAAAGCATCGCTCATCTGTTAGTATACATCACTAGAATGTGTAACACGAAACAATTTTTACCCGCAAAACAAAATGAAAGATGTTTTGTTCCCAACATTTTCCATTTTACGTATTTTAAATATATTTCAAGTTAAATGTAAGACGTATTTTATAAATCGTTAAAATGACAGACTAAGGCGAATGCGCGCAAACTGCTGTGGCGAAACTTCTTCGAAGATAGTTATGAGATAATTAGGACAAAAAGTGGCTATATAATGAAAAGGTGGATCATTTGCACCACAAAATCAACACTCGAAATATATCAAACAAATTTAACAGCATTTAAAAAAGAATTAATACAATAATATAGTAATAGAAATACATAATTCATCAATTGTAAAATATAAAATGAGCAAAAATTCTTACCGTGACCAGGATCCGAACTGGGTTATTGCGGCCAAAACAGCTAGGCCTAACCACTAGACTATCACAGCGATAGAGAACTGCGGATATCTGTAAGTATAAAATTCACTCGATAGGGTAAGATGATACCATTTTTCACTCTCCAATTTTAAAAAAAACTGTAAAAGTTTTCAGTTTATCATTTATTTAAGTATCTGTTAATTTAAGTATGTTTATTGATAGTTACCGGATCCAATCTTGCAGCGAAGCGGGGAGGCGAATGCGCGCAAATTACTTTGGCGAAATATTTTTGGGAAATGTGTGGCTGAAGGAAGGTGGATCAATGTTAAAAAGTCTACACTGTTGAATTTTATAATCAGAATTTATAACATGAGGTAATAAAAGTAAAATATAAAATTCAATTATTGCCGTGACGGAGGGATCACACCAGTAATGAACGGGGAAACAGCGGGAAGTCCGCCCCTGCTGCAAAGATGGTTGTGTGTTTTTTGAGGGACCCTCGCCTAAGTATACTAAACTGAGAGAAATGGCGCGATCTGGGTTGAATCATGTTGCTATCAATATAAGTAAAAAATCTGTAGGAATATCAAAAAAAAAAGTGGACATGAACGTTATTTGATCGACAAACCAAATTTACCGTATTCTACAGGGAAACCTGAATGAAAAAGTGCTCTGACATCCGGGGTCCATGGTGCATGCTAATCTTCATGACGGGTCCAGTAGCTCGCCAATTTTGTGGATTCTACCCTAATTTCATGATAATCGGGTAAGGAGATATGAAGATCTTCAAGCAGAATGTTGCGTCTTCCATTGAGATCTTCCATTGAGGAGAAAAATTACTATTCATCTCCCCTATTTGTTCAGGAACGAATGGGACAAGTTATTTACGCGTGTGAAACCTTACCAGAATTAAAACTGGAAATTATTGCGGCCTAACCACTTAGACTAATTCACAGCTCTTCGGGTATGTGTAAGTATGCATTTCTTTCGATAGTGTTTATATGCTACAATTGCAGTCCCCCCAAATCCAAAAGAAAAAGAAGTTGTAAAAAAAATCAATGATAGCGTATTATTAAATTTGTTAATTTAAACGTAAGGCATATTTTATATTTCCCGATTTTAAATCCGTTAAAAACCGAAGCAGTTTAGGCGAATGCGCGCAAATTGTTTCTGCCGAACATTCTTTTGAAAATACTGTGATAAGTGCATGACCAAAGAGTAGCCCAATTGTCAAAATCTCCACTTCTAATACCTATCATATTTTGAAACAAGAGGTATAATAATATTCCCTTGATTAATTTCTTTATAAAATTCAAGATTTTGCCGTGACCAGATTCAACCTGGGTTATTTGCGGCCACAAAATACTCCAATGTTCCTACACCACTATAACTCCACAAGAGCTTTAGAAAACATCGCTTCAATCTGTTCTATCATTCACTAGCACTGTGGTAAACAAGAAACATTTACCCGCAAAAACTAAAGAAAGATGTTTTGGCCTCCCCCAACATTTTCATTTTAACGTTATTAAAATATATTTCAATTTAAATGTCAGAACGTATTTTTTAAAATCGTTAAAATCGAAGCACTAAGGCGAAATGCGCGCAAACTGCTGTGGCGAAACTTTCTTCGGAAGATGTTGAGATAAATTAACAAATGGCTAAAAGGTGGAATCCTGTGCCACAGTAAACAACATCTTAAATATTATAAACAAATTAACAGAATTTTAAAAAGAATAATACAATAATAGAAAATAAGATTAACATTCATTCAATTGGTAAATATAAAATTCAAATTCTTGCCGTGACCATGGGGGGATCCGAACCTGTGGTTATTTTCCCCGGGCCAAAACGTCTTTATGGCCGTAAACCACTAGACCTATCAAACGCGATAGAGACTGCCGGATATCTGTAAAGTTATAAAATTCCACGTCTGATAGTGGTAATATGAAATAACATTTCACTCTCAAATTTTAAAAAAAAATTGTGTAAAAGTTTTCGGAGTTTACCCCCACCTCATTTTTTAAGTATCTGTTAATTTAAATCTAATGTTATTTTATCTTCCGATATCCAATCTTTTGAAAGCGAAGCAAGTGAGGCGATGCGCGCAATTAACTTTGCGAAATATTTTGGTAAATGTTGTGGGCTGAAAAAGGAAGATGGAATCCTTGTTAAAAGTCTACACTTTTTAATTTTTTATAATCCATAATTATAAACATGTAAGTATAATAAGTAAATAATAAAATTTCATTTTGCCGTGAACGGATTCACACCAGTAAACTTACAGGGGAAACAAGGTACTCCAGCCCCTGCGGCAAATGATTGTTGTGTGTTTTTTGCGGACCCTCGCCTAGTATCCCTAAAAACTGGAAGAAATTGGCGAGATTCTGGGTTGAAAATCATGGTTTCTATCAATATCAAGTATAAAATCTGTAGGAATATCAAAAAAAGTTGACATTGATACGTTATTTTGATCCGACAAACCAAATTTAACCGTATTCTTACAGGGAACACCTGGCTGAAAAAGTGCTCTGACCTCCAGGGTCCACGGTGCATGCTAGTCTTCACGGTCCAGAAGCTCGAAAATTTTGTGGATTACTACCCTAATTTCATGATTGATCGGGTAGGAGATATGATGATCTTCAAGCAGAATGTTAGCTCTTCCATTGAGATCTTCCATTGAGGAGAAAATGACGATTTTATCTCGCCTATTTTGTACAGGAACGAATGGGACAAGTATTTACCGGTGTGAAACCTGACCAGAATTTAAAACTGGATTATTGCGGCCACAACGTAATGTCCTAACCACTAGACTATCACAGCTCTTCGGGTATGTGTAAGTATGCATTTCTTTCGATAGTGTTTATATGCTACAATTACAGTCCCAAAACCAAAGAAAAAGAAGTTTTGTAAAAAAAATCAATATACTTATTCATTTAAATATTTGTTAATTTAAACGTAAGGCATATTTTATGTTCCCGATATTTAATCGTTAAAAACGAAGCAGTTAGGCGAATGCGCGCAAATTGTTCTGCCGAACATTTCTTTTGAAAATACTGTGATAAGTGCATGACCAAAGAGTAGCCCAATTGTCAAAAATCTACACTTCTAATATTATGATCATAATTTTGAAACAAGAGGTAAAAATAATTCATATTGATTAATTGTAAAATATAAAATTCAACATTTTGCAGTGACCAGGATTCGAACCTGGGTTATTGTGGCCACAACGCAATGTCCTAACCACTAGACTACCAAAGCGGTAGAAAGCATCGCTGATCTGTTGTTATACATTCACTAGACTGTGGTAGTACGATACAATTTTACCCGCAAAACTAAAGAAAGATGTTTTGCTCCCGGCATTTTTCATTACACTTATTCATTTAAATATATTTCAAGACATATTTTATAAAGTTTTCCGAAATTTAATCGTTAAAAATCGAAGCACTAAGGCGAATGCGCGCAAACTGCTGTGGCGAAACTTTCTTCGGAAAATTTATGACATATTTAGATAAAAAGTAGCTAAAAAGAAAGACGGGTCACTTGTCACAAAATCAACACTCTTAAATATCAACAGATTAACAGAATTTTAAAAAGAATAATACAATAATAGAATATAATCATTAACATTCATCAATTGTAAAATATAAAATTCAAAACTCTTGCCTTGACCAGGATGCAAACCTGGGTTATTGCGGCCACAACGCAATGTCTTAACCACTAGACTATCACAGCGATAAAGAGCTTAAAGAGCTATAAAATTCACTCGATAGTCGTAACATGATAGCATTTCACTCTCAAAATTGATTAACCAATGGCTGAAAAAGAGGGTGAACCAATAGTCAAAAGTCTACACTATTATAATCAAAATTTATAAACAAGAGATATGATTAAATAAGATAATAAACATTCATCAATTGTAAAATATAAAATTCAGTTCTTGCCGTGACTAGGACTATCAGAGCTCTTAGGCTATGTGTAAGTATGTATTTCAATCGATAGTGGTTATATGATACCATTTTACCCCAAAAACGAAAAGAAAAAGTTTTGCAAAAAATAACTTTTTCAGTTTACTTATTCATTTAAATATTTGTTAATTTAAACGTTTAAGACATATTTAATGTCACCCGATATTTAATCGCTAAAAACGAAGCAGTTAGGCAAATGCCCGAAAATGCCTGAAAATTTGTTTTGAAAATGCGGTTATAACTGCATGACCTAAGAGTTGCTCATTTGTTAAAAATCTACACTTGTAATATTATGATCAGAATTTCTAAACAAGTATAATAAAAATATTCACATTCATTAATTGTAAAATACAAAATTCAAAAAATTGCCGTGACTAAGATTCGAACCTGGTTTATTGGGGCCACAACCCAATGTCCTAACCACTAGACTATCACTGCGGACTCAGATTTTTTTTATTTTGAAGTTGGTGATATTTTTAAAAAGAAAAACAGACACCACCATTTGATGTGGTCCAATGGATGAAACAGCGTTGCTTTATTTTATCACCATTAACGTCTCAGATGCCGTAATTACAAATATTAGTATTCGGAATCAAATTTGGGATGTTTCTCTAAAACAAAACAATTAGATAACACAAACTAATTTTAGTTGTTTTAACGGAATTACACATAGAAAACACATCACAGTTCTTAAATGAAGCTGTTCATTGCTTCTGAGCAAGAAATTGTTCCTTAATATTATTATATTATATTATTATGAAATTACTCCTCGCATAGAATATTGCATAAAATGTGGAGGTGTTTGCAATGGCTGCCCGGCACGTCATGTTAAGCTGTTGGTCCCATGTGTCAGAGAAGTCAATCATGAGCACGTAAAAAGTTGCAGACCTCATCGAAAAGAGTAGAGACCATCCCGGTGTAGAAGTAATTATAGTCCGGCGCACTCACAGTCTGGCTACAACGGTAAGCAATGTGGCACTCAATTCAGTTGACTCTTCACGCAACATTAGTTTCACGCTTTATTCCGTTATCGTCTATGGAGCCCGGACTATGGCTCCCGCCGGACTATAGTTGCTTTCACACCAGGTCTGTTGCCTGCACACCTCATTCGTTAGACGTTTCACATAGAAGTCCCATGGATGCAAATGAGGTATTGCCATTCATTCCGTCAAGCGCTACTGTGCAATGTCATACAGCGCATGACGGAATCAATTGTAATACCTCATTTGCATCCATGGGACTTCTATATGAAACATCTAACCGTCATTCTAGGTACCAGAATCTCTTCCGCAAATTCCTTATCTCGTTCGCAACTTGCGTTCCAGGACCACATCTTTTCGACTCGTCTCATAGGACAGCTATTCATTATTTTCTATTTCAATAGCCGATTCCGATGTTTTTGTTGAAATTGCTTATATACTATATATCGTCGTGGTCACGACATACTGTCGAATCTGATTTTTTGGTCAAATTAAGTTAATAGTTGATTCTGGTTGCATTTTATGTACTCTTTAATTGTACCAAAAAATAAAAGTGAAATTACATCTCCTACCCAAAATAGCCCCTGTCGAATAACACCCATATGTATAAGACGGGTTTCACAAACAATCGAATTCGTATTCGATTGCTTTGCGTGTCCAAATATCTCAAAGCACCCAGATAAATTGCGGACGAATACGTATTCGCTGGGACAAAGATTGCTACTTCAATGATCAAAATCGATAATTGGTCAGTCAAGATTTAAAACAATCGGTGAAATTTACCTCTCTATACTTCATGAAGGATTTGTCACGTTATTTCACATTATAATTTTTGTGTTTTAATTATATTACTTGTATTAATTGAAAGAATTATTCAAGTTTCGCATGTTAACACCCTAATTTGGCTTGACTGTCAATGGACACGGATTTACATTCGAGTGTTACCAATTTTTTTTTACCATGGTAACGAGAGATCTGTAAGGCAAACTATTCTTTTAATATGAATCGGTTTGGTTAAAGGATCAATTTGAGACCATTTTCATTCAAATACATGCATTTTTTGCATTTTTAACCCCTTTAGGCCAAAAAGTTCACCTTTGACCTTTTGCTAATAACTCCTGAACGATCCATCCCAGATAGGGCAAACGACTAAAGGAACACAATGATGAGGTTTTTTAGCACAATATCATCAATTTGACATTTGACCCCTGTACAAACTTTAATGGCGCCCTCAGGTGAAAATACGACACTGGCTATTTCACAAGTTGGAAGTGATTCTCTGTTCATTAAACCAATTAAACTGAAATATCAATTTTGGCCCAACTTTTGAAGTATATAGTAATAAAACACTGACAACCGCCCACTAACTACGGGGTGGTAAGCATATTGTCAAAATTTGGTTTTCTTTATAGGGTTAACTTGGATATTCTGCAAACTAGATGGTTACTGATACATCATTAAAAAGTGTCTTTCAGAAACAATTTATATTTTCTTTGGGGAGTTTGTATAAGCGTATAGTGCCCTCTAAAACTGTTTACATGTTAGATTTTACTATTGAGTATATTACATATATAAACTGTTAATCATCATCATCATCAAAATCATCATCATCGTCATCCTCCTCCTCATCATCATCGTTATCATCATCATCATCATCATCATCATAGTCATCATCATCATCACAGCAGCAGCAGCATCAGCATCGATCAGTAGCATCATTGTCGTCAATCTTCGATGTTTCATATTTTCAACGTTATTGCCACCATTGTTATTTCTATCATCGTGCCATTGTCGGCATCATCATTTTAAAATATATAGTAAAAACCCGTAGCTTAAGTAATCTCAACATTACCAGCTCAGTAGAAATCAACGGGTTTCATGCAGTCGAATACGTATTCGACTTCTTAGAACACAACAATCAAACATTTGGGTTTTGACAAACAATCAAATCACATTCAGTGGCCATTTTGAATAACAAAGCAGTTGTTTCTTGGTATTTCAATACTATCGTCAGTTAGGATCCATTCATTTCTTTAACATACACGACTTAAAAATGCAATTTCCTTTCATTTTATTTCATTATACGCATTCATAAGTAACTTAAACTTTCAAACGCCGTTTTCTCAGAACTAGCATTTATGCTGATTCGACACTATGCAGAACCCACGACGATATACAGGGTGAGTCAGACAAAAGTACAACCAAATGAGCGATTTTTTATGAAGAAACCTTAACGGCAATTACAAAATTAATTCTGTTTAGATAGTCTGTTTTTATCAGCTTTCACAATATATTTTAATTTTTTAAAATCGCAATCAAGCCATTCAAGGCTTACAGTTTTATTTTTGTGAAGGTATACATTTTCTGCCCCGAACAAATTGCTCAATGATTGCACACATGAGACTTCATTACTGCGCAGAGCGGGTGAGGCTTCAAAATTAAATTAACAGGTTGTGATTTCTTCTTGGCCGCGGTATTCAAATTGCTCCGCGACACGGTTGAATTGATAATGCAGAAGACTTACGATTTAATGAAATAACAGTTATTTTTAAAATGGAACATTTTAATGCCTTTTATCGGTTATCCATCCCTATACATGTATTTGGAAGTTTTTACTCGTGGAAATCAAAAGAATAAAAAAAGGTTTTGAACATTAGGCCTATGTGTTTTAAGTTCCCAAAATTGATGGAAACCATTAAACTTTGGAGAACATCACTAAACCAACCATTTTGCAAGGTGAACACGGTACCTGTCAATACTATTCATTAGGACTTTTCCTGTCTCTATTGGGGCCGGAGGGGCAAGATTGTGAGTGCGGATTCCCACCCTTACTCCATCCCCTCCCACGCTCTCACCCACGACTGGTTACGTCAGTGGTTTTCTTACATTTATTCCAAATGTGTAATTAATGGAAGATATGCTGCAAATCCCAAAGCTGAACGTTAAGTAAAAACCAAGAGTTACTCTTTTGGATTACTCCAGGTGAACTTGTTCGTCTTTCACAATGGGTACTTTCACTTCAGCAATTGTAAACGTTGAAACGCGTTTAATCAATTTAATGCCGTACGTTCATTTTATGAGAGCTAATAAAACGGAATGTACTACACGAAGAAGATATATGAACTAGCACAGAGGATTTCCATGAAAATCCGCTCAATTTGGTTGTACTTTTTATTGACTCACCCTGTATATGCTTAATTGCTCTACCTCACTCAAAAAATATACGCATAGTTAAATTAAAATTTTACGTTTTATTGAGGATTTCGAACCCAGGACAGCTCGATTACAAGCGAGCACCTATAGGCGCACCCCACGCAATCCGAGCCGGCAAGAAGGTCATTCTTTGGAAAGGCACTATAATTGATTTGCTAAATCAGGAATTTCGAAAAAATAATCAAAAATCAGATCTTTTGCCTGTTTATAACAAAGCATAGGTACCTTAAAAACCCTTGCAAGTGCTAAGTTGCCTGAAAGCAACCTAATAAGGACAAAATCGGATGTTTAGTCATTACTGTCCGAACGGACACTTTCTACAACAGTATTTGAATGGGATTTCAGATCTTTGACAACACTGCTGTTTTCTCCCTTTCTACTAATTTTCGTTGCACCCAACAAAAATAACTTATAGAATTCTACAGACTTCCTTCACTTATATCCATTTCAGCAAATTTGAAATATTTTGCACCTATACAGGTGAATCACTGATAGTTGCCTTTTATACATACGAGAATAAAGCGCAATCAAATCATGAATAACGCACGCCTAATGAGACAGTCGGAAAAATAAGGTCCTGAAACACAAGTTGCGGATGAAATAAGTACTCTGCAGTTCTCTTCCAACACGCACTAGCCAGCGTAGAAGGGCTACGCTTTATCCAGCTGTTGGGCTAGCTGCAGTTGACTGACATAGATGACGATGGTGGATTTATATATGTGTTATATGATATTATATTCAATTATATTTATTTTATTAATATAAGATTGGTAAGAGATTATATTAAATTACCCTCCACGGTGACCATGATATTTACAAGGCCCACCAGTTTAAGCTTGATAAATTCGCCTCTCTCATTACTGACAAAGGCCTACAGGATAACAAACAGGGCTTAAAGGTCCCAGGAAATGCAAATAGAATTGATGTGATTTGTGTCAAGTCAGGAGGGACCAGAAAGCATTCAATATTTGGGTGAAACTATTGATTAGTGAAACTATTGATTTTTCAGAGAGTAATAGAAAATTCCAGGTGACTGGTGTGAATCTATTCATGACACTGACTGAAAATCAATAGTTTCACTAATGATGTCACTGGTAGTGTATTCTTTTCTCTGGCCCTGTTTATTGGAATGGAATGTTCCGTAAAGATTTGGAGTAGGTTCATCATCTCATTTCCTGGGACCTTTAAATCTGAGACGAAGCTTTAAATATCTTCAGTTAATTCTCCCAGTTAGAAGATTTTCGTGAGGAAATTTCAAAATTATCCATTATTGCTTCTTTTTTTGTTATATACTTTACCAAAGAGGAGAAGACATGTGACCAGTGCAATTTATGGTATACAGGTACTTAGCTATTGCGATTGTAAATCTCAGTTCTTTTTAACTGCTTCTGTACATTTCATTGTTGTTTAACACTTTTTTATTGTTCTTTTTAATTGTCTGTCATGTCCTTCCTACGATTTGTCCTGGACTTAATTGTTATCCTTTATTATATTCAATGTTTTTTTAAGTATATGAATAATAAAGTTATCTGAAATAACATATATTATACTATATATATAGAAAGTTGGAAAAGAACACCGAGCCTTCTATTCAATGTTTACAAACATGAATTTGTGATTTTAAAGTGTAAAGTCAGAGAGCTGTGACATGAACTGCTTCCTGCAAAATTGTGGAGTGGTTGTAATGAATAACTGATAAAATAGGGTGTGAGTAAGTCATCACGCCTGGGGTAGAATTGAGAAATAATCGGAAGTTGCGCCATGTTCAACGCTCTCTGCGTGCAGTGAGAAAATCAACAAAAAAGCTGGAGTATGGTTCGCAATCATTCAAGAGTTTCCGTGTGTAGCTTTATCACGTTCGAGATTTATCACGCGAAGGTCCACGGTTCGAACCCGGGCGGAAACATGTTTTTTTTTTTTTGATAAACCCATCTCCTTTTTTTTCTTAGTATAATAAAAAACGTTTCCCTTTCGAGGTCGTTGTGCTTTCTACCCTTCAGTCATGTTTACTATAATTGATTTATTTACTCTTTCATAAAATTTAGTCCATCGTCTTTTGCGGAGCTAATATATTTAATTGACATAAATCATAGGACCTATCGTGAATCAAAGTTTGCAAATGTGATGGCATTTAGAACCAATTAATGGTCATGAAAGGAGATCTAGCCAATTTCGAACAGATTTCAACATCAAAGCAAGGGGGAAAATTTCGAACAGATTTCAACATCAAAGCCATGACGTGCCGTGACCACGATTCGAACCTGGGTTATTGCGACCACAACGCAATGTCCTAACCACTAGACTATCACAGCGGTTATATGGTAGTTGATTACGAAGTAAGCCTCTATTGCGGAAGTGCATGTTTTTACAAATATGAAATAGCGAGTGATAATAATACTTCGTGAATTTCAATGTCACACACAAAACTCATTATGTTTTCATGTTTCAAAATTGTCTCAATATTTGTTCAAAATTACCCTCGTGAGCTCTCTCGATAGGTTTGTGTCTAAGGGCACACTGTTTGATGAATTTCTTTAAAAATTAACTATTTGCGTTTCGTGGTATAAAAGGAGAGGGAACAGTAGGCGCTACCCCGGCATTTTCCCGTGACTTTTGTATTTGATTTTAATTTATTTAATGTTGGTGCCAGTATATGATTAAAATGTCCAAAATGTGTATCAAATAAGCCTGCCTGCCTTTTATTGGTCTTCTTACAAGCTGCACAATTCGTGAATAAAACGCTAACTTTCAGAACCAATGTAACTGATTATTGATTGCGACTATTTGATACTCAATCGGTTAAATTGGAATTTAATTGATGATAATAGTTAAAATCAATGCCAGAATGAAATGCGTGTTATTTATACTCGCTCGTGCAAAACTTGCATCATCAATCGTGGAAAAGTGCTCAGGATTTTGAGGAAGAAAAACTTACGGGGTTTGATAGGTTGGTTTTGAATGCAACTTTAATCGCCTATTTTAAGAGACTAAGAGTTGGACTTCAGTGCTCTTAATCGCATTAGTTTTGTCTGAAAGAACAGAGAATAAATAACAAATCATAAAATGATTAGTTTTTAAGATTAAAAAAAATGACCAAATGAGGATTATTTGCAAATGAAATACAACTCATTTTGTAACAGTGCGGATTAATAGCGTAATGAGCCCCATAAATTTGCACACAAACGCGACCTATCTCATGATTATTATTCCTTCAGTTTTAATTTTTAAGTATCAAAATTTAGCTCTTTTTGGGTCTGATTTCGCCCATACAAAACTTCAAGTTAGATTTTTTTGCTACAGAGCCCTTGTCGCCAACACGTGCGAGTTCCCTCAATTGAAAACGGCCCCGACAAGTCCCCTCTGACAGCGGATGTAGTTCCCTACGAATTTTGGTTGTGTAAAGTTAACCCAAATTTTGTCGATTTCCCTATAATTATATCATGGCAAAAATTACATCTTCTTTGACAGCCAATTTTACTTTCCAAGTCCAATAGTTCCGACAGTATCGCCTAAAATATCTTGGCGCATTGTTTTTAACAAGGACACATTAGAATCCCACAATTTTGCCTGAACTATTTAGTGGTGCGGCCCCTTGATGCATGCGCGCGAAAGCTAGCATGCCGGCTTCGAAAGAATTGCTCGCTGGCGGCGTAAAAAATGAAGCTTTCAAATTTATTGTTTTCATAGGTGTTCCACAAAACTATTCGATTAAGTCTCTGAAGTCCAAAAACTTCCTTATTTTGACAACATTAAGCTAGCTGAACGCTTCTTTCATTTTTTACCAAAATTTGGTGCAACTTCTGATTTGGATCCTGGATATATTAAAAGTGACCTTCGTTTTACCTGGTCCCCCATGCTCCGCCCTAAAACCTTTTCAAGTGCGCTCATCAAGGGTGATTTTGAGAAATTGAACAATATCTGCAAAGCATTCAATGTTGGCCTTTTAAACATGGAAACTAAATATATCGATTGTACAAAAATAGTTGTGTGGGTGACCTTGATATTTCAACAAGAATTATTACCACTGGGCGCTATTTCATATTTTTTGTAAAACATGCTTTCTGCTATAGATGCTTACTTCGTATCCAATGCAATAAAACCGCAGTGGTTATGAAATTTCGGTGTGGCCGCAATAAACTAGGTTCGAATCCTGGTCCACTGCATAATCTTTGAACAATTTTGCACTTTGCATGAATTTGACTTTCCATCTACTTGACTATTTTTTTTCACCTTAACTCTTCTCTTGATTTAAAAACACCTTATAACATTTGTTATACTGACATACAAGTCGAAACCAGAGATAAAATACAATGTCATTGGACACTTCCGTGCTGTAACTTTATGTTGCCTTTTATTTTTGTTCGTTCTCATCGACCTTAATTTTTAGAGCACTGCTGCAATTTTACGGACCATTTTGGCCAATTATCCCCCCCGTCACAACATTTTTATAAGTGCGCCTCCGCCCGGTTTTAAACCGGTCTGCCATTGTCGCTCTTGTAATTTGTATCAAATTAAAATACCTGTAGCTCATAATCATTATAATGATTCCCTTCCGTGTGATAGAATTAAAGTTTTTCGACCTCCTTTTCAAAATAGATTAATCTTCAAATCTACATATGATTTTAAAGAATTGACAAAAGTTTGCACAGAAGTAAATAACACGCATTGATTTGAACTCTTTTCATCAATTAATTCCACTTTAACCGATTGAGGTAATCAAATAGTCCACTCACATTCACATTGGTTCTAAAAAACGTTAAGACGTTTAATAATTCTCAAGAATGAGTAGCTTGTAAGAAGTTAAAATGACGACCTAAAAGGCTGGCAGGCTTTTTGATACAAATTTCGGACATTTTAATCATATATTGGTCCCAACAGTCGACAATATATCCTAAAATTTGGCGCATTGTTTTTAAAAGGAACATTAGTATCCCACAATTTTTGGCCCGAACTATTTCAGTGGTGGCGCGCCCTTGATGCATGCCCGCGGGAAGCTAGCATGCCGTCTTTCGCAAGAATTGCGCGCTGCGGCTTAAAAAAGAAAGCTTTCAAATATGTTTTCATGAGGTGTTCCACACAATATGCGATTAAGTGCTCCTGAAGTCCACAAAACTATTCCTTATTTTGACACATAAGCTAGCTGACCGACTTCTTTTCATTTTTTATTTACCAAAATTGGTCAACTTCGATTTTGATCCCTGTATAATTAAAGTGACCTTCGTTTGACCTGGGTCCAGCTCCTGCCCTAAAACTTTCAAGTGCGCTCAAAAGGGTGATTTGAAGAAATTGATACATCTTGCAAGCATTCAATTTTAGGCTTTTGAAACATTGAAACTACATATATCGATTGGTAACAAAAATATTTTGTGTTTTTGACATTGATATTCACCAAAGATTATTACCACTCGCTATTTTCATATTTGTAAAACGTATGCTTTCTGCTATAGAGGCTTTACTCTTCGTATCAATCGCCATATACCGCAGTGAGAGTCTAGTGGTTAGGAAATTGTTCTGTGTGGCCGCAATAAACTAGGTTCGAATCCTGGTCACGGGCATAATTTGTTGAACAAATTTTTGCACTTTACTTTGCATGAATTGACGTTCCCTAGACTTACAGATTTTGTTTCACTTACTTTTTTATGTTATTTTAAAAAAACCCTTATAAACATTGTTTATCAGAACTAACATCACTCGAAACCGAGATAAAATAACAAGGTGTCAGTTGGACACTTAACGTGCTGTAACTTATATTGTTGCTTTTATTTTTTTTTCGTGTCTCGACATTTATTTTTAGAACCTGCTGCTATAGTTTTTTACTGACCATTTTGGCCAATCATCCCCGTCACACATTTTTTTAATAAGTGCGCCTCCGGGTTTAAACCGATGTCTGCCATTGTCGCTCTTGTAATTTGGTAGTATCAAAATTATAATCCATGTAGCTAATAATCATTATATGATTCCCTTCCGTGTGATAGAATTAAAGTTTTCGACCTCCTTTTCAAAATAGATTAATCTTCAAATATACCTTGATTTTTTTAAAGAATGTCAAAGTTTGCACACGACAGTATAATCCAACGCATTGTAGTTGAACTCGTTTCTATCCAATTAAATTCCAATTTAACCGATTGAGTATCAATATCCCATCAGCAGGCAACATTGGTTCTAAAAGTTAACGGTTGTAAATTAAATCAAGAATGATGTAGCTTGTAAAAGTTAAAATGACGACCTAAAAGGCTGGCATGCTTATTTATACAAATTTCGGACATGTTAATCATATATGGCACGCAACATCTACTTAACTAAATCAAAATTATATAAGTCATGAAACAATACCGTTCACGGGACGGGCGAACGCTGGGGTAGCGCCTACTGCTCCCTTTCCTTGTACCACAGAACGCAACTATTTAGTTTTTAAACGTGTACCCTTAGACACAAAACCTTCAAGAGAAGCTCGCGAGGTTTTTGAACAAATATGAGATAATCGTAAGTGTTCAATATTTTAAGCCTTTTGAAACATGGAAACATAAATTGTGTTTTTCGATTGTACAAAATGAGTTTATGTGTTGCTTTCCACGAAAGATTTCTTACAAGTGATAAGATAAAGATACTGGTGGACAAACAGTTGAGAGATGCTGGAGTACTCTCTCCTGTGACCTGTGCTCTGGAAAATCACCAGCTGTGGTGTGTTGGATCTCCGTCTCAGCATGCTTGTGTTTACATGCAGCGCATTTATTACGTGGGGAAATCCTCGCTTCGGGGCTTCGGTTGATGGGACCCTGAGAGACGATCTAACGACCACATCTTTGATGTTGGGAGACGGCGGAAAGCAACACATGGGTGGATCCCGTATGGTATTGGCTTCCTTGCAGCGGTCTAGATGGTGGATAATGGAAAGGTACTTGTGTATGGTAGTAGCTCGCGTAGAATGGATAGGTGTTTGTGATGACCAGGGGAACTCGAGAGCATTTTTTTCCTTCTTCTGTCGGTGTTTTACAAAACCTAAGATCTAGGATTTTCAACAGCCCTCTTGACGTTGCTTTTCGATTATCTTAATAGGGTGCCCTCTGTCACAGATATGTTGCTTGAGTTGTGCGGTACTTGATGTTGAGATACTCCTCATTAAGCATATACGTGGTAATGTCTGAACGCCAAGCTGTGTGGAAACTTTTCCCCTTGGTGTGTTTAGATAGTGACCCGAGGACCACTGGAGGTACTGTATGTGTGTCAGTAGGTTTGGAATAAAGATCACTCTCCAGATATCCATCACGTTTGAGATTCACCATGACATCAAGAAAAGGAATGCACATTCTTGGGATCTTAGAGCTGTTGATGTTGGGGTGCATGGTGTTGCACAGTATGATGAATTCTCCACTTTTTCTTCACCGTGAGTCCAATGAACAATATCATCGCTATATATACAGCCAATATTTGTTTGTGAGTACTCGAGAAGAGCAGTGTTTTCCGCCAGGTGGCCCTAAACACACAGCTCCGGAGGCGCCATATAACGGGTCTCCCATCGCTGGTCCCATGATTTGACTATAGTATTTATCTCCCAGTTTCAAGATAGGGTTTTTATTTAGGGTGTGTTTTTGAACGCACTTTCATTGCCTATTTTAAGAGACTAAGAGTTGGACTTACGTGCTCGAATCTCATGCTTTTTTGTATTACCTCTAAACATAATTTTGAAAGATTCCTTTAAATCTAGGTATAATTCATCTATTTTGAAAAAGAGAAACTTTAATTCTATCACACGGAAGGGAATCATATAATGATTATTATAGTTTTGATACAATCACAAGAGTAATAATGGCAGAAAACGGTTTAAACCCGGGGTGCACTCAATAAAAATGTGTGACGGGGATGATGGCCAAAATGGTGAGTAGACTACAGCCCCGGTTTCAAAAAATTAAATATTGATAACGGAAAAATAAAATGCAACATTTACATTACAGTACATTGTGTACAACTGACACCTTATTATTTTATCTCTCTGATTTAGACTTTGCATGTTTGTATAACAATGTTAATGATTAAAAAAACACTAAAAGGGAAGAGAATTATGTGCAAAAATAATCTGATGAAACGCGCATTTGGTAACTGAAGTCATGAAAAGAGACAAACTTCATTGCAAGTGCCGAAATATGCTAATACCATTTAACAGATGTTCAAAATTATTATTATGCCGTACCATGATTCAAAACTGAGTTTTTATGGCGGCCACAATGCAATGTCATAAAAAACTAGAATACACAGCGGTTGTGTGAACAACTAATTACGAAATAAGCCCCTATAGCAGAAGTGCTTGTTTTTTAACAAAATCAAATAGGGAGTGAATATCTTTTCGTGAATATCAATGTCACACACAAAAACCCATTTTTTAACATCGATATATTTTCATGTTTCAAAAAGCTTAACATGAAATACTTATAATTTGTCCGTCATTTCCCTCAAAATCACCCTTGTGAGCTCTCTTGTAAGGTTTGTGGCTAAGGGTACACTGTGTTGATGAATTCCTTTAAAAATTAACTATTTGCGTTTTGTGGTTGAAAAAGGAAAGGTAGGGGCGCTACCCGACAACGTGAACGTATGTTTTCATAACTTTTGTTTTAATTTCAATTTATTTAATGTTGGTGGCCAAAATAATATTAAAATGTCCGAAATTTTTATCAAATTCACTTATTTTCCACATCATCACAAGCTAGACAAGAAAATAGTTAAAAAAAAAAACCATTTAAAATACAGAGCCCAAGAGCAAATGATATGGGAATGTGAATCGAAAGGCCGAAGGCCATAGTGACCAACCCCAAACAAATTTACACACACACCCACGATACTAGCAAAGAACATTTACAACAAACAAAAATTAAATTACGGCAAAAAGAAATTACGGCCATACATACAAAAATAAACACAAATCCCGTGGTCCAAACCTAATTGTCTTTAACGTAGATTGGGATGTAAAATGAGCCTACCCGCCTTTTAGGTCATCAATTTGTAAGTTCTTACAAAATGAGGTCGAAAACTTCAATCTTTTACACTAGTAGGGAATCATATATTTGATTATTACTATTATAATTTTGATACAAATCAAAGAGAGTAATGGCAGGCAACGGTTAAACCCGGTGTCAGCAAATAGTGGTGACGGCAGATGCCAAAATTGTCAGTAGAAGTTAAACTCCAGACGAAAATAAAAGTTTGCAGTACATTACTGACCCCTTTTCTTTTGGTGTTTGTTTTTCGATTTGTATGTTCGTATAACAATGGTAATATTAAAAAAATAATTGAAAAAAAGAGATAAATGAAAAATAGACCTGATAAACTATGCACTGTAAGTTTAGAGAAGAGACAATTCATGCGAAGTACAAAATATACTCATTAATTAACGATGTTCAAAATTATCATGCCGTGACCAGGAATTCGAAGCTGGGTTATTGCGGCCACAACGCAATGTCCTAACCACTAGACCATCCCCAGCGCTTGTGTGATGATTGATTTCGAAGTAAGCTTATCTCGGAGATATGAAATATCGAGTGATAATAATTTTTCGTGAATAACACTAACAACACCCAAACTCATTTTTTTACAATCAATAGGTTTCCATGTTTCAAAAGTTCAAAATGACTACTTACACAATGTCTCAATATTGTTCAATTACCCTCGTGAGCTCCCCTGAAAGGTTTGTGGGCAAAGGGTACACACTGCTTTTGATGAATTTTATAATATTTAAAAAAATAACTAGGTGGTCGTTTTTGTAGGTTAAAAAGCCTGAATGGAGCAGTAGAGTCACGTCTACCCAGCAAAACTTTGACCGGCCAACGTGAACGTATGTTTTCATGACTTTTATATTTAAATGTTAATTTTTTTTAATGTTGGTGCCAATATATGATTTACAAGATGTCCGAAATTTAAAGTGGTCAGTAGACTATAGCACGTTTCTAAAAGTTAACTACCAGACGGAAAGAATACAAGCAACAACAATGTTGCAGTACGATTATTGTCCTACAACACCCTTATTATTTTATGTTTGTTTTCATTTTTGTTCGTAAAACTTTGAATCATTTTTTAACAATATAGAAAAAAAGCAGAGATAGATGAACATGACCTGACAAACAACTATGGCATTGTTAAGTCTCATGAAATCACAATTCAATGCAAAGTACAAAATATACTAATAAATGATGTTCAAAATTCTCATGCCGTGCTCAGGATTCGAACCTGGGTTATTGCGGCCCCCACAACGCAATTTTCCTACACAGAACTATCACACACAGCGGTATATAAGCCAATTTTGATTACGAAGTTAGCTTCTATATAGCAGAAGTGACAATTATGAAATATGAGTGATAATCTTTTGTGAATATCATGGCAAATTTCACACACAGATTCATTTTTTGTCCATCGATATGTTATTCATGTTTTAAAAAGCTTAAAAAATGAATACTTTTACATAATTAAAAAACCAAAAATCAATACTTACCAATTAGATACCAAGCTCACTTATTCCAGTCCACAGTCAACCTACAAATAACTGCAACAGCCGCCGGAGACTCAAGGCCCCTTCCTCGTTGACTCATTCAAACAATCTTAAACAACTTCAAGAAATATCTGCTTCCATTCAACATACACCACAATTCCAGCTAACCGTCAGTTATCAACAAATGCTCCGCAGGTCGACATAAGGTTCTGAACAAACATCACAACCACCGCCAACATGAACCCACTGCAACCCACAATTTACCATCCCCCCAACCAGTCCCCCACCAACCAGCCAAAACCGCAAACCTAGACAGCCGAGAACCCGAAATTCTAGTTTAACAATAGGAAATAGCGAGTGAATAATATTATCGTTCTGAAAATCAATGTCGTCAACCAAAAAATCATTTTGGTATCATCGTTATGTTCCCATGTTTTAAAAAAGAGTCCAAGTCTTAAAAAGATTAATACTTACCATTGGTCTCAATATTTTTTCAAAATCAACCCTCGTGAGCTCTCTTGAAAGTTTTGTGCTAAGTGACTTGTTCATCGTCCAGAAAAGAACTATTTGCGTTTTGTGTTAAACAGGAAAGGGAGTCCAGCCCGTATGGCCTCCTCAATCTGTATAACTGACCGTAATGATCGTTACCAAAAATCGCGGACAAATATGGCACCAGAGAGGCGAACATATATTGAACCACCTGTTGTAATACACGGTTTTTTGCGGTCCAATCAGTACACAATACATATCCAATGGTATAGAACCACCATACGATGGGGAACCATTTGTCATTAACCACCATGGCGTGCCATATTTTTCCGCGTTTTTTGGCAAAGCTGGGTAAACGATCATGCGTCAGTGGTGCCCCGGGTTGGGTTAGCCACCGTGGGGAGGCAGTAGGCGCTACCCCGGAATTTTGCCCATCCAACGTGAACGGTATGTTTTCTATAAGTTTACTATACTTTATCTTTTCCCATCAATTTTGGCGATTTTAAATTAAATTAGAACAAAATGACGAAAGCTGATGTCAAATTCCATTGGGCAGCTCCCTCATTCTCTGTGTGGAAGTTGTTTTCTGGGTAGGTGTTACCTACGGGCATAAAATGCGGATCACTGAAATGCGTGACCGTCACGCAAGTTTCGGCAACGGGTGACAAGTGAACATATTCAACGGAAGAGTATGTGCAACCATGCTGTGCAGTGTGCATGGACCCCGATCATGCTGATTGGTACGTGTTGTATAGATATGTGACCTATGACGTCCTTGTTGAAATTCAGGACGCCCTCTGTTGTTTCTCCTGAGCAGGCAAATAATTACAGTGTTTCTGTGACAGACCACATAAAATATGGTTATAAATATACTTTGCAGAATCTTGCCTGATCCAATTGGTCAAAAATGCAGCTGGTAGCATTAGCTTATTATGCTTTATAAGAAAGTTAGTATTATTGGAATTCGAAACAAAGTTCATACAGCAAAAAACAGAAATTTCCTCCATCAAAGTATAGGGTGTCTTTTGGCCTGCCGCGTTTCTCTCTTAAACCAACAGGGGGCGCCATAAACATAAAACAAAATGTCCCAGTCCTCATATAATAACACGGGTATGGGGGTGACTCTGGCGGGGCGGTATGAAGGTTATAGGCTACGTGTGTTCCGAGTAATTTGTGGGGAAGATGCAAAACGGGTGCAACGAATATTCCCGTCGAAGGGGTAGTAATGAGGATCCATAAGTGACTATTTGAGGAACTCTACTCAAAATACACTAAAAGGTTTTGAAAAGTGTTTTTGGACAATTCAAGGGGTGCGATTCCGAATATCGCCCTACAAATTTGCCAAAGTTGGTGGAAAGTGTCTTTTAAAGGGAATTAGGGCTGAACTCATGCCAGTCGAACATTATCACATAACATCCCCGGAAAACATCAAGGCCTTGAACTGTCCACCTCCAAACCAGCCGCACCGCAGAGCCAGCACCCAGAAGGCCACGAGAGGCCTTGAAATTCAGCACCGCAGCGCCAGCACCACAGAGCCAAGAGCGGCACTTGAAATTCAGCACCACATGGCCGGCCGCCCGGTGTTTTATAAAATTAGATTAATACCGTGCTCTCTTCGGGTTGGTTGAGGGATGCCGACCAGGGGCTGTTTCCGAACTCAGACATCATCCAGTGTTACCAGATCTTTGTTTTAAAAGCATCAATTGACGTTTCAGTCTTATATAAACCCGTACCACCGAGCCAGTCTAGTCAAAAACCAGCACAACAGAGCCCGTCTTATAAAACCTGCACCACATAGCCAGTCTTAAAAAACCATCCCACAGAGCCAGTGTTTAAACCGCACCACCGCGCCGCTCTTAATAAAAACCAGCACACAGAGCCAGCTCTTAAACCAGCACCATAGAGCTAAGTCTTATACAACCATCACCACAGAGGCCGGTCTTAAAAACCAGCACCACAGAAGCCAGTTCTCTTAAAACCATCACCATAGACTAGTCTATAACACCAGGCACCAAGAGAGCCCGTTCTTATAAAAACCGCACCACAGAGCCAGTCTTTATAAAACCAGCACCACAGCGCCGGTCCTATAAAACCAGCAAACCATCAAGCCCAATCTTATAAAACCAGCATCATTCACAGAGCCGGTCTTATAACAACAACCAGCACCACGACCAGTCTTAATAAACCACACCCAGAGCCCTTGTTAGGGGCGACGCACCATTAGACTTAAGGGG
>JAMKCH010047847.1:0-128787 GCA_023653785.1 Ophioderma brevispina
CCCCCTCGGTAGACGAGGGTTAATACCTCGGCAGTTTTTAGTAATCATAAGATGTTAGAAATACCTCCTATGAGATTTAATTTATTAAAAGCAAAATCAGAAACAATTGTTTTTCATATGAAAGAAAATTACGGTGGCACCGGTATAGGTTCGTTTCAGTATGTTTGCAAATTTGTCTTTGTTGATTTCACTCTAAATCAGTGTTTTTCACACTTACTCGCGGTGAAATAAACGGAACAAATCATGTCGGAATGTTGGATTCATCAAGTAAATGACAGGATTAATTGCGTAGTTTATGCAAAAGAGGTTGTTCATAAAGCCAAGGAAAAGAAACAATCCCGGGTGCGAATCTCGGATGGGTATCACATAACTTGACCACAAGACAAAGACTATCGCATTTGGTATGTAGGTGCATATAAAAAAGAAACTGGCAGTCAACAGCATTTTTGTTACATGTGTGAGAACGGGACTTTCATTTCTATCACACGTCATTTGCACATCTGGGTCAGCTGCGGCCGAGTATTTTCTGAGCATGTGAGCAATTGGCATTGGAGTTCCCTCCGGTTTCCCTACATCAGTTTTGATACAATTGCCCAAAGCTGAGGAATCAGCTTCAGCAGCGTGATTGCCACTGGAGATGACGACCTGACCAGGTAGTTGAATCTTGGGGTTGACATCTGCGGCCACATCCATCCTGGACTCTGTAATATGCAATAGCTCTATGCTGTTGCCGCTGCTGCTGCTGCTGCTGCCGCCGCCGCCGCTGCTGCTGCTACTGCTGCTGATGGTGGTATTGCTGACGGCAAACATGTGAATTGGAGCACATGTAGATGGGTGTGGTTCACGCGAGCAATGGGCTTCATCCTTTACCGCTAGTACTCTGGGAATATCAACACAAGTGTGTGTGTTTTCAGCTTGCCGAGAGAGTCGAGGGAAGTGGGGTGCACCGCTCAATTCAACCCGTTCAAGTGCTACTGCTTTTCGCCTCCTAAATATGCGCACGATCTGCAAACTTTTAACGCACACCAGAAGCACAATGCCTATTGTGCCCATTCCGGCCACAGATGATACCACACGAAAAAGGACTTCGTATGATATTGCCAACTCCAGACTACCAGCAATAGTGGGGCCGAGGAGACACAGTAGGCAGATGACTGATACAGTGCGTTTAGTGTCTCTGACACTGTAGCTTTGAAAACGCTTTACATATTTGTAGCGATCCGTGACTAATGCTGCAATGAGCATGAGAGAGATCAGTGTTACTGAAGTCACACAGAAGCCCCAAATGCGATTCAAAGCATCAGTTTGATCTGCAGTAACAAAGTTCTTGTAAGCTTGTCGTAAAAAGTTGGCGATGGCACCGAGGAAGTCAGTAACGGCTAGCGCAAGGATGAGAGCTTGGATACAAATCACAGGCCTCTTTCGTCCGTAAATCAGAACCACTAGAATGTTTCCTGGAATACTGACTACAAGTACAAGACTATTTACAGTCAGATTCAACACCCCCAGTGCCTCCATTGATCACTGTTAAGTCTGTCTTCAACAGTTTGCTTTTTCCATAAACTTACGTGGCTCATACTCAAGCTTGAAGTCCACTTTGGTGATGTAATAATGTCTATATCCCGCGATCAGTAACTAATCACTCCACCACACTCGTTGCAACCTCTTCTATTGCATAATTGGTATGTTTTTAGAAAATGCTTCCTCAATTGAGTTTGTAAAACAAATACCAATTGACGTGCACCAATCAGATGATCACACTAAAGTTGCAAATCTGTTATTGACTGCTCTGTGCAATATCACACATGTACAACTCCACGAACCGATTGGTTGCCCTACTGAAGCAAGATTAGCATACGGGTAGCCTATTTCCACATTTCCACTTTTGGGCTGCACTATACAAAACTTGCCTATTGATGTAAAAGAAAAAATAAATGTTTGACATATCGCAAAAATCAATCAGCTTTACTCACTAGATTTATTGTGATGTGAGGGACGACAATGCACGAGCAGTGATTTATTAAATCATACATCGAAGAAAAATATTACAATCAGATTTTTTTGTCTGTAACAGTTTTAGGTATTATTCCTAACCTACCCACAAGTGATACGACCCAACGCAGCCTAATGAGGGACAAAATCAAGACATTTTATTTCATTATTGTAGTACGCAAAAGTAATTCATGGGATTCATATTTCTTAATACTGCTAGTTTTTTGTTTTTTTCTGTCCAATTGATCTCTGTTAAAAAATTACTTATTGAATTATTCAGACGTATCCTTCACTTTTAAACTATTCCTGTAAATTTGAAATATTTCGACTCTTTTGGCTGTATCACCGATGTCTTTAACATGTGATAGTTTGAACAACTTTTAACCTCATGAGCTCTACCACCTTTCTTAACATTTTGATTGGCTCATTAAATGACACGTCCTCTGAGTATCCAATCAAAATGAGCTTTTAATATTTCAGTATGTACCTAAACGTTTCTTACCATGTCTCTGATTGGTAAATAACATCATTTAAACCCTATGAATGACCAATCAAATTGACCGGTAGCACAGGATGTTAAGCACTCCCCTACTGTTTACCATCTACTTTTCCCCACAATTTAAATGCCTTTTGTTACCAATTAATTAATGTAAGATAATGCAGTCTGGTGATTTTGAGTGTGTGATTATCTATTCAAATAAAGAAAAATAAAATTAAAAAAACAACCAACAAAATCTTCTAATGCCAACTATTATGTTAAACAATTTTTATTTTCAATCTGAGGGAGGCCTAATTATTCATGAGCACGAGACAAGGCATATTCTTATTTGCAAATGAGCGAGAAAACACTTCTCTGTAATGATTGGCAATTACAGACTAATTAACTCGAAATGACCTCTACTCTTTTTATCCCATCGTCAGAGTAAACACAGTTAATAGGGGTTTATGATCTATTGGGACTTATTTGCCGTGTCCTAATAAATTGTTTTTGTCATTCACAGATAATAATTGAACATTCAGGGTTTGTTTGTTTCAATCTTCTCTCCCTCTGTACTTCCTTAATCTGTCTCCTTCTCTAGCTGGTCTGTTCAGTACACCACCCATCTGAGCATTCCTAAAACAAATAAGGTCTTGGGTCAGAAATCATTCAGTGCTGCTGGTCCACAAACATGGAACAATCTTCCTCGTACTATTAGAGAAACTGAACATATCTGTTATGTATATTAATATGTTATGTTATGTTAGCTTATGTTATGTTACGTTACGTTATGGTGCAGCCGGCTGGTATACTACGCTTTCGAACTTTTTCTTCCAAATGCCTACTTAATATCCTATACATTGTTTTCTCAGTTTCTTCCTTACTTAGCTGATGTAAACGGTCAGGTCTTGTATAGGAGTGGTTTCTTTCTTAATTGTTTCCGACGCACTTCAAAATGCTACTAGTGCCAAATACTCAGGCCCATTTCAGCCTGACTCAGAAGGGTTGTTGACATGAGCTTCATATGGGGTGTACAGAGTTTGTGGCCAGTTGTAACCTAGTGGTCAGTATGCATCGCCTATGACCAGTGCCTATGAGGTGTACACAGATTTTTCATAAGCCATGAACTGATCAATTGGACCATTTTGGCTAAAATCTTAAATGAAAATCTATGAGAACATTTTTCTCCGACAAATAAGTGACTTTTATGATGTCCATATGCTTTGCCCGAGGTCAGCGTATAACACGTGTGAGATTCTGGCTAATGCTCTTGAAGTAGAAAATAGTGAATAGCTGCCATATGAGATAATATAACTGCTTATGGTCTTAGTAGTCTATGCCCTAAAATTACGGGCCTTAAAATTCGAGTTTGTTGCGCCCACCTGGTGATTAATTTTCCAATATATCACCTTGAAGGGGATGTCCCCCTGACTAGGATTAGGTATGTTTCCGCTCCGAAAAGTTGCACATTATAGCGCGTACTGCCTATTTCAAACTGGCCGTCATTGTTTTATGAAAAACTGATATTGTATGTTTCATTATAGATAGGAACTTTATCCAGAACTAAAAGAAATAAAGTTACATTCCTGAAGTGGGCTTAAACATTTAAGCGTCCAAGATGGCAGCCGGAAGGAGACATGTTTTGTTAAATGTACTAAAATGTCCAATTTGATGGGGTAAGAATGCGAGTAAAATTTTGAGAGCAGCAAAAGGAGAATCAATGACATTTGTATATTGCGGACATGATCTTAACTCATGATGGCGGCGGTTATACCCACTCCGGGGGATATAAATCAAGAAGAAAAATGCCCCTGCCCGTCTTTTTCGACATAATAAGAACCATAAGGAAAACTATTGATAACATTTTCCCGCAGTTCTCTCTCGTACTTCTGGACACTTGCAGACCTCTCAACACAAGTGGACGCTGGGAAGGAGGAAGATGATCTCGGCAGAGACGAGGGAGAGAGGAGCCAGTGAAGTTAGTGGTACAAACCAGAGAAAGGAGAAAAAGGGGATGGTTCAACTGGTACTTCAAAGATAAACTGATCAACCGCCTATTCATCTTATTTTATAATAGCCTTAAATCTTGATTGATTGGATCAAAGACCTGCGCTACTGGCTGGAGAACATTATATACACTGTACGCTGTTCAGACAGGAAACTGAGTTGCGAGCCACGCCGGTGAAAGTTCGGCATTTCCCGCGACAATTCAGAAAGCAATTTGCTGTATTTTTGTTATGCATAGAAAAAATATTCGCCCTCAGCGGATCGGGTTATGTTTAACACTTTATTGCTAATTTTTTTACATTTTTTCTTTTGAAATATTTTTGTATTTCAAAGGCCGTTTCAATTATTTCAAGTTATTACCAAATAACAATACTTACAATTTTAATGATCTATTATTTGTTATCATAAATATCATCGATTTTCGGTTACCTTGAAGGTAAATATGTAGTTTATTAAAATTATTCTAGAGAGACAGAATCCAAGTTTTGCATAAACAAAACTAAATACTGTGACAAAATATGTTATTGACCTGTCAATATAAATGTTAGAAATTGTTCCTAACATATTTAGTTTCAGAACGAGTCTTGGAAATCCCGACGTCTTCTAGAGTCGCCTGAAATGTTACTCTCCCGTGAACAAGATACGTTGGAATTAATATAAATTCTATAAATTGTTTTTTTTCATTATCATTCTTTTTTTTATTTGTTATGTTATTTATTTTATTTTGTTTGTTCATTTGTTTGTTTGCTGCTGCTGTTGGTAATCTTTTTTTTCTTTACGAGCACTTGTTAACAATTTAGCCATTGTTTCCTAAATCCCAATAGTCGACCTGCCAGGGTGACCTGACCTCGGCAAAATTATCAGTGTGTGGCGCGCGCCCACTTCAAAATTTCTAATTTGGCCGATCCAAGTCGTCTACGCATCGGACAGCGAGACGGTAGAAAAAGAGGCCAAATATCTAAAAAACGGAGGAGTCTAGGCATGTAAGGACTTACCTACATAAGATAATATATTTGTCCATGGTCAGATCAGGACAAAAGCGTTCTAAGTCGCCGATTTTAATCGATTAGGTATGCATAGTAACCTACCACTCAATCTGGAACAAATTTTACCCAGTAAAATCATTTTAAAACTCAACTCAGACCATGCCATATAATTTCTGCCAATCTGACACAAGCTGGTGTCATTCTTAGTGCTCCTGAAAGTTTGCGGGTCACTACGTTGGGTCAATATAGTCGTGGCCGCTTCAAAGTAGAGATGACAAAATTTCCCACATAACGGCCTGTGACGTTGCTAACGAGCTGCGTGACCTCATGCCGCTTCGTGACCGAGATGTCACCGAGAATGAATAGTCGTTCTCTTATTAGGCAATTAAAAAAAAAATTATAATTACGATTCTGCAAGTCAATCTATAATAGCATATCGAATAACAATTATTTTTAAATACTCATTTACTATAAATTAATTTAATATCCTCATTTCTTAACGGTCCGGCTTTGGACAAGATGAGAAGGGTCCATTTTAAATGACGACATGGGATTTCCCTATGGGATTCCCCCTGTCCGCGATCGGCTACTGAACTGTTCGTAAACAAACACTTTCGATGGCCTAAAAGCTCCAAACTAGTTTCGAACAAAAATCAGAGCAATGATAATGTGTTAAAGATTACAACAATAATGTTGTTAAATGAGTCCAAACGATAGCTAATCGTGAACTAATTAGGGAGCAATAGATCCCCAGTTTGTGCAATCCTAGCCTGACTCAGGTGCATTTTGTGACTGTTATCTTTGTTGTATTGTAGCCTAAAGACTAACGTCGAGGGGCATGAGACATACAAGGATTGGTGGCGTCCTTTACGGTGATACGCCATTTAGTTTATGGAAGGGAGGGAAATGGGGTTGTGGTGGTGGGGGGAGGGAGGGAAGACTGGAATGAAATTTAGACTAAATTTAAAATTGTAGCGCAAAAATGAGGGTTATTATTTGTCAGCATAAAACACAAGGCTTTCTAAAAATTCTAAAAAAGTAATTACTAATTAAGATTGTGAGCTCGATTTTTTATTGACCTAAGTAGTTTTTTTTTTTTTTTGGGGGGGGGGGGGGGGGTTAGTTTTAAATCAAATACAGGATCGAATCTCAGAGGTTGGGGTTTCTTTTCTGGAAAAGGGGCCTGGATGGTATGGCGTGGGGGTTGGTAGCGGGGGGGGGGGGATCCTCTTGCCATTGTTATCCATCAGTCCCATGATTAAAAAATACATCGCGGTCCCGGACTGTAGTGTTGTCTCCGTACGGTTTGGTTTTGGGTTGAAAGGTACCAAAAGGTAACATTGAGGTCAAAGGTCTACATGAGGTCACCACAATGTCACCCCACCCGTACACCTCCTATTCCAACAAACTACATCATAGTAGCCCTTACGGAAGTCATACTGCATGCAATATTTGGACCACAAACACAGACATACGACCAGAGTAATTCCTCTGTGGCCTTCTGCAATTCTTGAAGACGAGACAAAAAAACCTCATGAACTGGCCCCGGTTTTTACACTGCATGCAAAATAGTGGTGGAACAAACGTAATCAATTCCACTTTTACTATCTGTCAAGGCCCAGTCTATTACTTGTCGGCCCTGAATTTCGTGACGGAGTGACGTATAGCTTCACGCAGAATTAAAGTGCAAATAGCCAGTAAACCACAGTTGTAATCTCGAGCGTGCAAAGTCGGCGTGTATTCGCAAGCCATAAAGGACCATAAACGTATTGCCGCCCAACGCGTTGCGACATTTCGGCAACGCGTTGCGACATTTCGGCAACGCGTTGCGGCCGCGGCCAACCAAATCATGAATTCTGGACGATTACAAAAAAAATAGATCAATAACGGGTTCGGCAATACGTTATGACAACTTATGGCCTTCACAAACGCGTTGCGAGCTTCCACAACGATGGTGAAGGCCATAAGGTCATAACGTATGCCGCAACGCGTTGGGAAGGTTTGCAAAGCGTTGTGAAGCGTCGCAACGCGTTGCTAAAAAAATTAAAAATATTTTTGAAATACGTCAAGAAATTCATGATTTTATTGGCCGACACCGCAATGCGTTGCCGAAATGCGAGCAGCGGAATTATCGCAACGCGTTGCGGCAATAAGTTATGACCCTTATGGCTTGTGGACCTTCGCAACGCGTTGTGAAACTTGCAACGGCGTTGTGGATTTTCGCAACGCGTTGTGAAGGCTTGCAACGCGTTGCAAAGATATCTAGCAACGCTTTGTGGGTCTATTTTTTTAATACGTCACGAAATTTCATGATTTTTTTTGGCCTAAACCGCCGCGTTGCTGAATGTCGCAACGCGTTGCTGAAATGTTGCCATCGTGCTACTACTTTCTCTCAACGCGTTGCGGCAATACTTATGGCCTTATGGCTTTCGATAGGCGTGCACATACGCTTGCACAATAGCTGTGTGCGAAAGCTATGACATCACTCCTTAGTGTTTGAGGTTAGACGAAGTATAATTTTGCTCATTTGGAGGGAACAAACTAGCAAGAGAAAAAATTTTGTGGGGAATTCCCCTCCCTCCCTCCCCCCCCCCCCATCTAAACTCTCATCACCCAAAGATCCCTATTTAAAATTTTCTCTCTCTGCACACCTGTCACGCACATGCCCGCCCCCCCCCCCAAACACGGCCCCACTTTTGTGACTAATGTGGGACCGTGTTGGATATACTCGGTTGGCCATTTGAGTTGGGAGTTTTCCCGTAACTTGACCCATCTACACTTTTTTCCTGACACACTTATGAATTTTAGAACCTTTATGACTAAAATGCTTTATTCTTGAAAGGTTCCGATGGGTCAGGTTCAGAAACTCCCCTTTGTAACCCTAGTCATGTGACTTCAGCAGGCTTTAGCAGAATAAGTGCAGCATCTCATGCACTTTGTTCCGCAAGGCCTACATTCATGTTGGGCACTAGTGACCATTGGACCCTAGGGTCAATATGGCCCACTGGGTATATTCCCTGAGACTCAGATCATTTATTACCATATCTTGGATATGCAAAATCATTTCCTTTGACATGCACTATAGTACCCAAGGATGTAAATTTTTTCCCAAATCTTCCAAACTTTTTTGATGTTCGGGGTTGGTGTATGGTTCATCCACCTCGGCTTTCACCAATGCGGCCTGGGTTCCATTCCCTGCGGAGCCATGTTTACATAATTTGGTTTTCGAATCCATGCATCGCCCCTCCAGCTTTCTCTGAGAGCTTTCGTTCCTCCTCACCTAATTTGGACTCTTCTTTCATGAAGCCGTCCTCTCATTCTGGATTAACTTGTGTTGTAGCAGCCTAAGGCACACCACAGCGCACCCTTAACACTTTGAATTGGTGGATTTGATGCGCTTATAAGGGAATATTTAATATAATTGAAAAATCTTTCCCATTTCCATGCCAAAAATGTGATTGACACCCCATCCACCCCACCTTCTTGCCATTTCAATTTTGGTGATCCCAATAAACTGATCAAAGCTATAGTGCTTTTGTTTTCGAGTCGGTGACAAACAGCTATTCCTCCCACTATTTCATATTGGAAGACCGGTTTCACACCGTTGAATTACTATGGAGAAATTTAAGCTCATACACCCATTCACAGTACAGTTCACTAACACAAATACAAATGCAACTGTGCACCCAATTCTCAAAATGCTGGAAACTTTTTGGAGAGCTCTTCAAAAATGTGCTGTTTTTGCTTTAATCCATCAAAGGCTATAGAAGGCACTGGTTAACACTAAATCATGCAAAACATGCAATAATTAGGTCATGATGATTAGCACTTTAAAGTGTATTATCCAGACTTACATTTTAAAGTGTCAATAATCCATTAACACTCACACTTGTTTTAACATGTTTCAGTGTTTAATCTTGTGTATGCCTCCTCTACCTTTGTGTAGTAAAATATAAAAAATAACGTTTTAAAAAGTATTATCCGTTGACTTTTAGAGTGTGCATATTTCATGAAAAATTTCCTCGAGTTTGACCTGTTTGTATTTTCCTCAATTTTTCCACACTCTGCAAAAAAAAAGAAAAAAAAAAAGGTTGGCTGGCAGTGGGAACCCTTTGAATATGATGGAATTGAAGGTTACTGTTCACTTTCACCAAAATAGCTGAAGGTGCACTCGACTTCACTCATGACAATTCAAGATGGTGCAAATTTTATAACGCAACACTAAACCAATTTTTTTGGCAACAGATAATTTATATAACCAAAAGGTTTGTTGAGCCTTCTTTACCTTTATTATTGAAATTATTACATAAACACCAAGCAACTTTTAAGGTAGCATTTTAAGTGAATATTCAAGTCTGTTGCCTATCATCTCATGAATTTTACATTATGACAATTTTACACCTTACTGTGATCTTTTTGTGATAATTATAATTATTGTTCCTATCACCATGCAAGTAGTCACAACACCTTCCCGGTTTCTTCTTAATATGGGATGTGATAAGCAAAATGGGGTGTTTTCTACACTCACTCTTTTTTGGAATTTCAAAAAAAAGCATGTGTTGTTATATGAATGTTCTATTAAATAAATTTGAGACACAACTCTCACCCAGAAGGGATTCCAAATTCTTCTTTCACAAAAGATTATGGCCTATATGTTAGAATCCAATATTGCATAAAAAGCAAGCAGGTCGAACACCCTCTGTTACTTTATGTCTTTGAAATCACAATGTGCTCAATTCATTCTTTCTAACACCCGCTGGTGCCGTTCACTTCTCTATCCAATCAGTGGCAGTGCAGTGGGTACGGGCAATTGCGCCCCTATTTTTTTATCATGTCCTCCTTTTGGATTTAACGAATCAAAGCGACAGTACAATTTAGAGTAAAAATTTTTATAAAATAAGGACAAACTTAGGTAAAATCCAGTACTGTAAAAGGGGGAACTGCAGCACTCAACTGTTTTCATCATCAAGTCTTTTCTGAATGAAATGAGATTTGAGTTTTGTTTAAAGGAGGCATTAAGTCCCTAAGACACTGTTAAATTATAAGATACATGCCAATTACCAAACCACATATTGCTAATTTTTTTTTTACATACCAACTATGTAAAAAATAAAATGAAAATGCTGTAAATTTACACCACACCTGAAGTTTTTGTTACTGGAATATCTAAATATTTTTACCAGAGATTGTACAATATCTTGGCCAAATGGCTGCACATTTCAATTGTACAATTTTTTTTTACTTTGTACTTTTTATAGTTGCAGCTGCTGTTTGCCATTTTATCAATTCCTGTCTGATAGCTGATTGACCTTGTCCAATCCAGTAATTTAGTAAACTGGTTTTCAAATATGGGGCATTATCCAGCTTGAACTGCTGTTGAAACGAGTTTGTAAGCATTGGTTACGAAATCATGTTCAAGTGGCAAATCCAGTGTGTTTCCATAACCGACCACCTCGCCCCCTAATCAACCATTATTATTCACAACATTTGCCTTTACTTTTGTATACCTAGTAATTGGAAACTTCCGCGTACAGATATTTTCGTGATTTTAGCAGTTTTTGCCAATGCGCGAGAATTTAATTTCACAGTATTGACATCATGCAATACGCTGAAACTAATTTGGAAAAAAGTTTATTTTCACGAATTATTTTTCACATTTTTATGTTCACTTGCGAAATTTGCGAAAATAAAAACCCCAGCGAAAATTTCCGCCTATACAGTATTACGTAAAATTTGCTAACTTCATATTAGTCATACAAGACATGCATGTAGCCAGTGCAGTGGTTCTAAGGGGCAAGTTCCCAGTAGTCTATAGGCAAGTCCCGATTGTTGGTATGTTCACTTTACAAGTGATAGGCCCATACCCACCCCGGGGGCTATAATTAACAACTAGTAAAGCACGCCCATCACTGGGTTCCTGGTCTCCATGATGTCGGAATAGTAATAAAACTATCGTCTCAAGCTCCTGATTTGTTGTAGTTTAGTTGCCGACAGTCCCATCTCGTAACACCGATCCACGATCACAGGCAAAAAATATCCGGGTCGCCGGCAAAGAGTCTGAAAAAAGGCCGCCGATTATATATATATCCATCTTTTACTTCACGATCCTTAAAAAAACAGAGGGGGCACTCGGGAACTTCAATCCTGTCCCCTATGCCCCCAAACGGCTATGCCCCACTGTCAGGAGGGTGATCATGTAGGTAAACTTGGTGAAGTTTTGCAAAACACAGTATTTCATAAGCCATATCATGGGTTCCAATCAAAACACAGCATTTCATACAAACGCTTCTTGACACTCGAAGTCACAGGTGTAGCATCAGATTCAGGTATGTTTGCTCACATTTACTGATACAGCCTGAGAAGCTGGAATGGAAGACAGAGAAACAAAAGGAGTAAATACATTCCAGTTAATACTTTTCATGGGTTCGGTCTTAGACGAAACACGGCCGAGGGGCGTGGACAAGTTTGGCACAGTGGCCTAATGATAGGATTTGTATGCATATTTATGTAACGTTATATAGGCTTATTTTTATTTTTGGGAGGTTTCTTCAATTTGTTGGGTTCACACAGGAAGGGTGTTTTGCACACAAAAAATCTGTCACAAGGGGCATCAAACATGCCATAATTTGGGGGTAGGGTTGCAAATTCCGGGAATTTTCAGAGCGGAAAATGTCATGGAAATGTTTGGGAATTAACGGGCGCCTTTATGGGAAATTTTAGGAAATTTTCGGGAATTTTCAAAACAATCTTTTTTGGAATTGTACAAACTATAGGTCCTTTTGTTCAGCTTAGGATACTCTGTACAACAGACATGCTACAGAAGAATATACAAGCAAAAACAAGCATTGTTTTAAACAGGAAAATAACCATCAACTCTTTAAAAAAGAACATGTTTGGGTCAATCTTGTTTCTATTCTATCACTCACTGATCTTGTTAGTTTGTATCATGTAAACCAACCCACCTTGAGTTTAGGCCTACATTAGATTTTAGTGAAAACCGGGGGGGGGGCGGGGGGGTTCTTATTCCAAATTGCCATACGGAGGACGTGCTGCTGGATAGGGTTGCAAAATCAGCCGTCTGGTATAAAACCACAATAATGTATAACTAGTACTATGACCCTTTTTTTCACACTGTACATTATGACCCCTTGTTTTCCACCCCACAATAATGGTTTATAATTATCAGTGTGATTTGAGTTGTTGTTAAATTTTGGGTACGCATCCACCGATGGGGATATATAGTCCGTGAAAGTAGTCAGCGCGCGCAAGAATTCGACATCGTATTGATGTTGCAAACTTTTACGTAATCTTGGTTGTTTAGTCTTGCCGCTGGTTTCAGTGCCTTTCGTTGTGGCCTTCAAACATTACACACCAAGTCGCGAAGCAAAAGACACGTGGGTGGTAATTTGCCCGGGGGGGTATTTGATTTGGCGGTTTTCTGCTGTTAAAAAGGAAATTTGGTATAAAATGGGTATTATATTGCAAGAATGGAGAGGTATAAAGTTCGGGTCTTCCACTTCTTGAGTCCTGGAGGTAGGTCCCTATCCAAACAAATGAAGGACCCCCCCCCCACCAGGGAGTGAGAACTTATTTAAAAATTAACTTTAAATGGGTTTTGACGCTTCCTGTAACATGCATGAATGAACATTTTAAGGGGAAATTTGCCATTTGTGGGGGCACAATCCCCCTGCTTAGAAGCCAAGCCACCTGCCAAGCCCCCCCCCCCAAAATGAACTGACCATTTGTACAGTGTCTATGGAGAAGGGCCCAAATTTAGCCCCCTCAGAAGAAAACACAATGCAAAAGGTCCCTAACACAAAAAATGATTTTTAAAATATGTTAAGTATAAGTCTCCAACAGAAACAAGACTGTTACAACCAATTGTTGATGGTAAGCGACTTGGGCATGCGCCAGTTGACCTTCGACAATTTGGCTAGATTTTTCATCTCGGCCCTGATAGATACCTGTTACAATTGGCCTGTAGCAGTATGTCTCTTCTTATTAGCACCCCCAAAACAGTACATAATGAAAGGAAGGCCAAAACATGGTTTTTTTTTATTTATGGGGAAGAAATGTTTTTAAAATGTTAAAATTAATAAATGCCAAAATGAAAAGTCCGAAAATTCCCACCCAATATTCCCGGCCCTTCAAATTCCCCGAAGTTTTCGGGAAAGTTTCCAAAATTACCGGAAACTTTCCACCCCTTTGCAACCCTATTTGTGGGGGAGGGGGCTAGAGGGGCCACCCAAAAAAAAATACAGGACCCGTAAAAATTGAAAACCTAAGCCTAGTCTACAGACCCATGGAATTGTTAGGAACAAGGGGAGGAAAAGTAAAGTCAAGTAATTGGCAACGGGAGCCGTACGACTCGATCCTGCACCCTTCTGGCTTTAAACTTGACAAAAACAGGGTAAATTCACTTACCACACTGCCAATGCAGGCTCAATGGCCCAGCACTGCTAGCAGTAGCAGTATACCTACGCATGACCCACGCTCACGCTGCATGCCATGTCATGGGCGTCTCGCCAAGTCTAATCTTGCACCGTGCCGAATTGATCCAACTTGAGGCCCAATTATTTTGAACTTTGCAGTTCGTGCCATTCACAAAAAATATGAATAAAAGTTTACGAAATCGGTTAAGCTACACAAATCAGAAGAGCAAAATCTTCCGTGTGGGTAATCATGCTGCGTGTCCACTCGTTTGTGAGGTAAAAAAAAGCAACGCGTATAACCCATACAGTCACGGCCGTTTGCTGTGGAGCGCTGGCTGTAAAAGGCTCATAACCAGCTTATTTCCAAATAGTTAATAGGATAATACCTATAACTAGGATTATTTGCAACAAACCCGGTTTAAAATGGCACCCCTGACCTTTTAATATCGATTAAAGAAGTTGACCCATAGAGATACAACTGAAACAATTCTTTTTTCAGTAAACTACAGTAGACAAATTTAGCACTTATAAAATTCAGTGTACCTTTACAAATAACCCAGACCACCGGTGGCCTAGCATCTCTTGACATTTTAAAAATCAAGAACCCTCCCTCTTTATTTCCATGATTTAAGTCATCGCTTTCACCTCTTTGTCAACACAGATAGTCAAAACGAAATGTTTGATGCACCACCGTCGCTGAAATATTGCTATATAATGAAGCAGTGAACACGATCCTGTTGATCTGATACGCACTACGCCCGGAATTCGGAAAGTCGAAGTTGTGCATGATTTCGCAAAGGTGAATGATCATAGTATTACATCAGAGTGCGAGGAACTATTATGTTAGAATGATTCCAGTCCTTAATGTACATCGTAGACCTATATATTTTGGACTATAAAAACTTTAGTTCAGAAATTGGTTTTCATATTCGAAACACTCACCAGATTTACGCATGGTTCCCCTCTTGTACGGCGACTACGGTGCTCACAGGCGATGAATAGCAGTCTTGGCGCAATTTACAACATGATTTCGAAACAAAATGCAAGCTACGGTGAAAACAAATATAATCTGAGATAGCATTTGGTATTGTTTTTACTGTTATGTTTTTGTTTAATTTATAATTTAATTTTAATTATAATTTAAATTAACAATCTAAAAAAAAATCGTCCCTTAGCTATGGGCGCCGCCATTTTGGATTGAAAGTCTCGCGAATTTCTCGAAGCAGTTGGATGGATTCGAGTTTTCAACTGTAGTGCCGCTGAGGGCGAAAATGAACAGCGGTGCTGTATCATAATCCCAGAAAATTCCAATTACCGGTAGTCAAATGGTATTGGACAGAGTCTATACACTATGTTCCATGACCAAGTACAGTGCTCTCCGCATATGTACAATTCTAAAAATTATTTTACTCATGTTGGGAGGAGTAAAGAGTGTTGAGTAAAAGGTTGCGTCAAGATTTATCAGATGGAGTAAAAACACAAATTTCCCTTTTACTCATCACCCGAGTAAAATTGTGAAAAACTGAAACAAATGTTGAGTTAAAAGCGTTTGAAATCTAACTCAACGTTGAGTCCTTGAGTGGGACAAAGTAGTTGGACGCAGTGACGGGATCAGAGCTTACACCGTGTTGATTTTCTGATCTACGCAACGTGAAAGAACTCAGGGACAAGTGCAGCCCAGAAGTGCCACGGACATAGCAGTGGCACAGGTGACAAGCGATGGTGTGTCGCGTAATGCTGGGTCATTCTGATTTTTTACATCAACAAGTTAGATCAGAAAATAATGATAATTATTGTGGTGATGCAATGCATTTGTCATGATTGTAAACTTGGCGAGATTCCGGAGTCTTAACCCGACTATGTCTACGAACCTGATATCAAGAGAATGAATTCGGCAACCTTCACCGTTGATGCATGTATCACTGGATTGTGAGCGCTGTGTATTCAATGGGGAGGATTCGAATCTGCCCGAAAAGTATAGGTTGCATTTATGCCAGCATTTACAATTAATCTGACAAAATCTCTGGCCTATAGTTTTACAGCGCATGGTACTCGGTACACACTACCACGGACGTGTGAGGGCCGTGCATACGATATAATGATTTTGAACCACCATGGCCTCTTCGAAAGAAAAAGGTAAAAGTAATAAAAACTATGTCCTTGTGTTGTGTGTTATTTTTAAATAGCAAGAATACCGCCTGTGTTCTTTTGATGTTTGAAAGTGTTGTTCTATAAGAGATCAAATCAAAAATATCTGAAGTTTCGAGTATAGAACAAGCCATGCACTTACTCAACCTGGTGAGCAACTTGAGCTTTCGATGAATAAACATTTGCTTTATACCTGCATCCAAAGTATTACTCAATGTCATGAGGTAAAATTAATGTTGCCTAAACAGTTGGGCAAAACAGTGTGCTCAACATTTGTTGATTCAAAACATGTTACTCAAAGTGTGACTGCTGTGGTTACAGATTGAATTCAGTGCATCCTCTTCTTCTTGCATGACTAATTCTCATTTTCTTATTTTACTGAAACAGAGTAACTGTTGTGTGAACAATAGAGCCAACGTTTCTTCCTGGCTGACTGACCGGCGATTAAAGACAAATGAGCTTTTGTTCCAAAAGTCGCAAATGTGATATCATTACTTCGCTCATTAAAACACTTTAAGGAGAACCCGTACTAAGGAAAGCTTATACAATATACGATATAAAAATAATTAGTGAACACATATCGAGTGGTCGAATGGTAATCTGAATTTACTAACATTAAATGAATTAGATAATTTTGTCCGACCATACGCTATTTGAAATTCAGCTAGTGTTATGTGGATATATGGAAACGTGACGACCGTATCGCATACACCGCTATACACCAGCGCGACTTTTTAAATAGCGCATGGTCAGACTGGATGGGTTAATTTATTGGTTAGACTAATAAATTCCGTTTTTCGATGAAACTACTCGATATGTGGTCAATAATCAATTTATAGAGATATTGGATAATTATTCAGTGTTACGCTTTCCTTAACTTAAATTTGAGTCTTCATTAGGGTGGACAACACACTTTTAGCGAACTCTTGACAGTAATTTGACCGAACCCACCAGGATTAAAGTTGAAATAAATCCTATTGACCAATCATACTGTACAGATTAATACTATTGCAAATCCTCTTCTCTCGCCATGACAAATTCTCCTTCTCTATAGGGCTTATGCAACTTTTAAATCCTGGAGTGGGGTTTCAGGTCAAGTGGGCATAACTTAAACAATACTCATCAATTCACACAAATGAGGTGTCAAAAGGCGCGTAAATAAAACCACCGCTTCCAATTATGTCCGACAATGTATAAAGCGATATATCGTTGGGAACTTGACAAATTTCAGCGGTGGGAGTTTACTTTTTTGGGTGTGATGATTTACCAGCTATAGTGACAGCACTCTCATACATGTCAATACACCACTTTATATTGTTTACATCATAAAAATGATTGGGGGTCATATAGAAAGTGTTGTTTAATAACGTCGGAAGATGGGTAGGGCTGCTTTTCTTCCGATTTACGTACCGAGAGCGAATATAATCACCACTATATTTTTTTTTTTTATTCTCTAGCCCGTGAGGTTCTTATTGTTCTTCTTATTTACAATAACAATACAAAGTCCAATTACATTACACCAAGGAGCGTCAATAGTGGAAGAAATTATGAATTAAAACGCAAATTCAAGGGGAGCGTATCATCTCACCTCTAGCATATTGGAACAGGGTTTTCCCTTTTGTGCTATATGAAGACAACACGTCATAAAATGACAAGGTTCACAACTGTCATGCTTAATGCTAAAAAGGCTATTTAAAGGTCACAAGGTTTGATGTTATCAAATTCTTTAAGTGATTCATTGCATGATCCTGCACCTCATTTTTTGTCTCATGCTTTAAAAACCAGCCTGTACGTAAAATATAAGTGCCATACATTTCTAGTTTGGTGCTCCCAAAATATTATCCAGGTTCTTATTTCAACCATTGCTTGCTAAGTTCATTTAGCAAAATATCCTTCTTTGCGGCGGCCATCCTGGGCGCCTATATGTTTAAGCCCCTTTGAGGAAGTTAAAATTTTGCCATTTTTTAAATGGACAAGACACGCTAACGTGCAGCTTTTCGGGGCTGAAACATACCTAATCCTAGTCAGGGGGACATCCCTTTCAAGGTGATATATGGGAAATTTAATCACCAATTGGGTGCAACGAACGGAAAATCTATTGATGGCAGCTCATGGACGAGACGTTTTCATTGCAACCCCAAAACAAAATAATAATAATAAAGTAAAATCCGGAGTGAAACTCGAACCCAAGAATTTTGGTTTACAGGACGAGCGCCTACACACGAACGCTACGCAATCCGAGCCGACAAAAAACGTTCTTTTGTAATCATACTATGCAGCTGGGATTCCAGTATTCTACCGTTATAAAACGTTATTTTTTCTAACAGTATGGGTAAACAGAACGATTGTATATTTAGTGTCGCCGGCGACATTCAGCAGACGACGCAGAAATGGCGTGTAACATAAGAAAACACATGCCAGAGCTGATTCTCACGACATGCACCCTGTTTGACCGGTCTGTGACCTTTGTGGTTTTGATATCAATGAGTACTAGTCTATAATATTCATGTAATAGACACATTTGTTGATTAATGTTACGTTAAACTTCAAAGCTAGCCTACAAATTACCTGGATGTCTTTAGCCTCTTATTAAAGTCCTTATCTGCTTTTGGGTATGTTATTTTTATGTGTAAAATATATCTCTAATCTTCCAATGGCCTAGACTATCATTTGCGAGCAAATTAAAGAAATTTCATATTTTCTGAAAAAAGCAAGATTTGTTAGAAAATAAATAATTTTTTGTGTGTGTTTTTCACGTTCATGTGCGCTCTGGGTTTTCGGGGTATTTGCGCCTTATAAGAACAAATTATTATTATTACTATTATTATCATCATCATCTTGGTGAAAGATCGACCATCAGATTGGTCCATGCCTTTGTCACATCTTACTCTATATGGCCTCTCAGAAAGAGAATTGACCAAGGTTCAATTGAAAAATGCAGCTGATCGTCTTGTCCTTAAAATCGGTCGATAGGAACATATCACACCAGCGCTCTACCAACTGCATTGGCTTCTAATTATATAGAGGGCAACATTTAAGATTTTGACTCTGATACGTATGCGCCTTCATTTTTGTTTAGGGGTGGCTTCAAAACTCAATCACCGGTTGCTTGCCGGGTCCGCCCGGTTTTTACAGGTTCGAACAGGTTTCCATTGTTCCAAACAAATAAACACGGTTACACCGCCATGAACCGTAAGTCAACCGACGGTTAAGTTTAGAAGCCGCCTCTAACAATGGTTCTGCACATCTAGATGGTGATAACACCTGAAATTTGTTCAACTGCATGAGCAGTAAGGGTTGGCTCACAGATTTCTATTTATAACACTAGATAGCGAACGCCAGCTCAAAAGCCGTAACCATCTTTTCCCGCAGTGCGTACTTATTTCCATAGCGTGGTGTACCAATTTATTCATATATTCAGCATTTGCTTAGAACGATTTACCGTTTCCAGGCCAACAGGTTACCGCGCATGCGCGTACGCGTGCGCGTTTCGAATGGATGACCGTAATTAATATTTATAATTTTCAAAACACGGTTTACGGTGGCCGCCTATTCTTCTACAAACGGGCGTACGCTCTCTAGTTTTATAAATAGAAATCGGTGGGGTTGGCTTTAAACTCAACCACTGGTCGGGTGCTTGTTTCGCCCGGTTCTTCCAGGTTGCAACAGGTTCCATTGTTCCAAAACAATTAAACAGGTTTACACCGACATGAACCGCAAGTAAACCGGCGGGTGAGTTTTAAAGTCGGACTTCCTCTGGTAATAGAGATCTCAAGAAACTGTATCTTTCTTGCACCTGTCGAGGGACAAAAAAGTCAATTATGACTTTGCCTGCTTTAGGGTTCAAAGGTCAGAATACTTCAAATGACGTTATACATCAAATCGCTATTCTCTTAGAACCGTAATTCACATTCTAACATGATAAAAATAATTTCGAAGCTTCATTTGTTATAACTCACTTTTTAATTCGTTTTAATTTCATTCGTTGATAGCCATTTGAATAAACTCGCATCGTATTTATACCTGGCGCTTGTTGCGAATACCATAATAGCGATTTCTTCTAATCTTCTTTTTTTTTATACCAAGATTCTTGCACTTTTCTCTCTATAGGCTTTCTTTATTTGTTATAATACGTTTTGAGCACAAATCAATCAAAAATGAAATTCTAAGCGAAAAACTCATCTTCATTGTGGGGGTTATATGAACGCATTGTCGGGGCGAGGAACGAGCTCCGAGTGATGAGCATTTGAATACCGTTTTGGTACCAGGACTTATCGACTACATTTGACCGGACATAGGTAAACAATTCTCTAACGGCATTAACGTCGCGAAATATGTCTGGAAAATTTAAGATTTTATTTTATTATTATTTTGCAAAAATCAACTTTAAGATTTATTTTTATTTAGATCTCATAATTGATAGACCATTCATATTATAAAATTAGACATTATATATTCATACTAAAATAATGCAACAGGTTTTGTTTAGCTGCTTTAACTGATATTAATGCTAAACGTTCTACAAAAATATATTTGTCCAGCTGGGTTGAATGCCGTAGCATTTCCAAAATAGTGACCCTGAAAGAGAAAATAAATACGGGAATTAATTTAAATAAATAGGAATACATCACCACGTGCAAAAGATATTAGGGACCAAATCAATACTCGACCGGTGGGCATTTTCCAGTTCTGCCCGGTTCCAGGCGGTTCGTTTAATCCGCTCAATCTTCTGAATCCTTTAATCCGATTAAGTAATTCAGCAAACTCAATGAATTAATTGAACCGCGTGGAACCGGGCAGAACCGGAAAACGCCCGCTAGTTGAGTATTGAATTCGTCCATAAAATGTATAGGCAAGTCATATCCTACCACCAATCCACACGCGTTTGCCGGATAAGTCCCCCGCTTTATCGCATCTTGCTTGGACTTGACTTGCTTATTATAATACATGGTTCAAAAATCTAGGGTCCCACAATGTATTTAATATTTTTGTTTTTCAATATTCAATGGTACACAAAAGACAAATTAGATTTTGATTATGTTGAAATGTGTTTTACCGCACGTGCATCGTTTCGTTCTTTAAATATACATACATGCGTAAGTAAAAAAGAAGACATTTTCAAAGTTGCACTTAAGTGTTTTTAACACCTACGTGCATAGTGCAGAAGACCTTATGCACTTAAGTGTTATGGCCTATTTTAACATTTATTGTTCAAAAATGTGTAGTTTGTAACACCTACGACCATTGGTTTTGGAGTTATGGGATAAAAATTACTAAATGATAAAAAAGGTCAATCTCAGTTTGTACAGGTGTCAACATTAACTGATTATATTTTAAATACTTACAAATTATTGCCTGAGGAAAGAAGACTCCCCAAAAGTATAGTTTTGATCATGTTAAATGTTTTACTTACCGAGATAAGGTCAAATAAGGTCAACGCCAATTGGATTATATTGCCCTGTGACCTATTTTGTCGCATAACATGATAACTATGCAGTGCAGATGCTACAAACTATTCCTTATTTTTACACATTAAGCTAGATGAACAACTTCTTTAATTTTTTACCAAAATTGGAGCAACTTCTGATTTTGACCCCTGTACAAATGGAAATTGACCTTTTTACCATGCATGTTAGCCATTTTTACCCAATAACTCCAAAACCAATGGTCATATGTAGTACAAACTATGCATTTTTGGAATCCCCCAGATAACATGGAGATATTGGGCCAATATAGGCCCAATATATACTCAATATCGGACCAGTATTGGCTACAGTTATCGGTCCAATATTATTTGCTCATCGCCCAAAATTGACCAATATTGGGCCAAGGCCAATGTTGGCACAACATTGGGCACAATTCTTGGTAATAATATTGAAACAATATGGGAATATATCAAATTTTTTATTGGCAAAATAAATATATTTTCAACCTGTATATTTACATAATTAATTAAATAATTTGATGTCTAGCAAATAAGTTATTTTTTTTTATTGAAATTTGTATTATATTAGGAGAATATTTTTGAAATATTGTGTTCGGATCAAAACAATCGTCTGAGAGATTGTTCGCCGTATTCTGAATGTTTTTATTTTTTTTAAAATATGTTGGTATAATAATTTATAAGTATTACAGGCGTTACAACGTTATCCCGATAATTGGCTCTATATTGGGGTTGGTCGATTGGCCAATATGAGCGCCAATATTAGACCATTAAAGGATGCCGTTATGAAGCCATATCACAGTGCCAATGGAAAACTAATAGGGCCCAATATTACTTAGCCATGTGATGACTATGCCAAGATTCAATGGGGAACCATTGGTGGGCCAATTATGCGTGCTATCTTGGTTAGGACAAGACGGACAATATGACATACATTTTTTGACATGCATTTAGAGTTTGGGACCCCTGTGTGATCTTAAATTGAGAGTACTAACTACCTAGCATTGATATTAGAGGGGCCCATACTAACTGACAAAGGTGTCAAACCTTTTCTTGTGGGGGGTGAACGATGATGGTTTTGACCTGGGTCCGTGCTCCTCCTCAAATATGGTGGATTGGAAGAGCTGGTGAACGATAACTTGGTGGTAAATGGCATTTTGACCTTTTGTCCGTTTCCATTGCAATTTGCAAAGGAGCCGATATTTTTTTTTACCGAGGTTAATGTTGCCAAAAGGTCTATTAAGACAGAAAGATTGGGAAAAACACTTTTTCACTCGTGGGCCAGCTAGGGCAAATTTTACAATCAATAATCAATTTAATGTTATTACTAAATTACAGTAGTTGAATATCAATTAAACATCATTCTTTCAGAGTTACTTTGTTGACAATTATCCAAAATGACGAAAAAGTATACTTAAACATAAAATATGCGGTGCGCCACATCGCATAATGTCTTATCTGACGAATGCCGTTTTCGAGATAAAGCGCCATTGAAATTCTACCGGAAGATTTCATGTTTTTACTATGGAATTAAATATTACAATTTACTTTTTAATTTTTTTGGCATTATGAAGAAAACATTCTGATGTTACGTTTAACCTAATAAACAACTGCTATGAGATATGACATCGTGGGTTTAAGGCTCCCAATTTCACACCTCACGTCATATCTTATCTTGGTTTTCTACCTTGTCTTCAAGCATACTTCTACTTCTACCACTACAACCGCCAGAGAGCAAAATGCCGCTAAGAAGTGGAAAGGAATTGCCCAATAACCCATCAAATAATCCTCCACCGATATTGTAACTGAGGAGCAAAATTCAGCAGCTCGCGTCACATTAACAGAACTGTAAGTGCAGACTGACGTACCGGGTATGTAGGGACGCTTTAGAAGTCCCTTGCAGCCTCTAACTTGATCCTCCCTTGGTATCATCAATAGTCTCACCGTTTTACCTCTCACCAGAAGTATTTAATCCTATGGTAGATCGTAGTACCAAGCTCTTTCTAGCACAATCACCGAGAAGCTGAATCTTACTTAACAGAGTACTTACCATCTGTATCTAGTGGTACATCAAGGATACCGCAAAGACTGAGTCTGCTACTCCAGAAAAGGAAGTAAACAACTAAAAAAGGAGAAAAGTAAGCTTGAACATAGACTTGATGATGCTGACAATATAGTAGCGTCACTGTCTTTTGTTACACCTGGCGTCCTGAGACTCAATGAGGACACCCCAGCTATTGCAACTGAATCATCAACAACAATTGCTAATATCAACTTAGCTTGCAGTGACTTTGATCGTACTCACCGCCCGGTGCCAGCTAACCGCCCAAAAGTGAGTTGAAACACAAAAAGCTCAAGACCAATCATTATGAATTCATTTCTTATTCTCAGCGTTCTACGGATAGCAGAGGAAAGAAAACCCTTTAAAACTCAACCTCCTCATAACGAAAGCCTTACAGAAACGCATGGCTATTTTACCGTGAAGCACAGCGTATGTCAAGGGACAATGAGGTGGCTAGCACATGGACCGTAGACGGGAGGATTGTGGTACTCACCCACAATGATCGGAAGGTACGATTAACATCCTGTGGATGCTTGGAAACTAGAAAATTGTTTTTAAGGTCAATTGATACACACACAATTTTATGCTGCAACCATGGATATCCCATGACCTATTCTCGTTATGGCAACCTTTAAATCACTGATTTAATTTATGTTACTTATTTAACTGAGTTTGACAAACACTTTATTCATCTCGCGAATGTTTGACCTCGTGGACTTATTTCCCAGTTTGGCATAAATTCTGCATGTTTTTCCTTTCTGCATGATCCTTAGCCAGGATCATATTTAAATAGCTTGCCTTCGAACCTGTTGATTAACTTGAACTTGAACTCAATGACTCAATTATTTAAGTTTTCTATACTATATTCAAGTTTTCTATTACATATATTAATTGTTTTCCAACTTTGTTAACTATAAAACTCATTTGGTTTTATTTTACTTCGGACATTTTTACATGATTTGTGTTACCAATGTTTTGCTAAAACGATCTTAATTTTAATGGAATTTATATTCGTATTCCACATCCCAACTCCTTGCTTTGTACTGCATGTACTCCATCATATAATGCCCTGCCCTTTTTTCTTGTTCAATTTGTATTTATCATAGTCATTACAAGGCATTCCTTTTCTTACTACTCCGATCAATTTTTGTTTGGCATAGTTAGCCTAAAATGCTTCATTTTGCAGGACTGACTTATTAAGGAGAGCATGTGGCAATGGCTTTCCCCCCAGCCCCTCCATAGCACGTTATAGTGAGATATGGAAACTCCCCCCTTGGGTTTTTGCTCCATCCTCGTTTAGCAGCAACTTGGCGATTGTTTTACCAGCTCTCATTAAGCACCCATTAAACGACCAGAGAGAGCCCCTTGTCACCACCTATTCTAATTTAAAAAAAATAGTTCATCTCTTCTTCCTTCGCCATCTGTGACTGTACAAAACAACATGTAATCCATTACCCTTTGCCACATAGCCCTATAGCGTACCATCAAGGCTCTAGACCCACAAACTACCACACAATGTACAAAAAAAATATTGTGGTATTGAAGGTTACAGAACCATACTTTTTTTGTGGTAAGCGTGGTGGGTGATCTTGTTCATTGGCAATGATGAATGTGGTACATTCGCGTGCATCCCGCACCCACCCGCTCCATGTAGGCCTGTAACACCAATGTTCCCTGGGCCCTGCATTTTTTGGCAGCCCTGTACATTGTGGTCCTATGATAGCGCTTGTTGATTGTTTAAATTATGTGGTATATTGTGGTATAATGAGAGTTACATTACTCCAATTTGGTATAGTTATGATTTATCTAACTACGAAGCATATACCACAATACACCCCAATCACATTTTATGGTAGTTTGTGGTCTATGGGGGTGCAAGTGTGAGGGGTAAGTTTAGTATGTGTGTATTATTGTAATCTGAAGGTATCCTCTCACAATAACAGCCTAGCAGTGTATTTCATTGATCATCTCTTTTAAATTGTTTACTGTCGCATTTATCTTCTACCACCCCCCACGTTATTTGACTGATTATGATGTTGTGTACGGCTTTTGGTATTTTTCCCGGGTAGCAAAGGAGCCGTTGTGTTCAACTTACTTTTGCGACTTGTTTTTGTTGAATACGGGGGCTCATGCTGATGCGGGGAATGCCGGGCGGCTTTTTTTTGTTTTTATTTGCTGTTTTTCCTTCCACATATTATATGAGGATATTTTACATATAGGAAGGTTAGGTGTTGTTATGAATGTTGCTCTGAGCTGAGGTACTTACATGTTAACCCCTGCCTGCTCATAACAGTCGTTTTTCATTTCCAGCCATCTTAACTTAGTATGATCGTACCCCTTACCCATCTTATGGCTTTGGGTTATTCTACTTCCTTCTGCTCACCTCATCATTCAGTTCATTGGATGTTGCCATTTCATGCCAATCTTTTTTTTTGTTTTTACATAATTGCTGTATCCTCACATTGTTCCAAAAACAGTGGTTAAGTTTGAATGGTTTTTTCTTGTTATGATTGATGTTTTATATTTCAACAATAATGTTTTCTTTGGGTATCAATTTATGATCTGATTTGAGAGTACTTTAGAATTTTTTCCTCTGAGTGTATTACCATGACCGCTTTCACTTTTACATTCCTCCTCACCGGTTCTCGATCCTTCCCTTACTTTCACTATTGCAGTAATTCCTAACTCTTCACTTAGATCATGGTCATTTTCTACTTTGTTAAATGACCCATACTTTTTCTTTTTCCAATGTATATTACCAACCCAGTTCCCATGATATTGTTTTTTTTTTTTCAATAGTTTATCTTTGCCTCAATATTCATTTTTTAATCTTATTTGATATGAGCTGGGATAACTACACTGTTTATGCATGTTTGCTTTGCCTCTCATAGTCCTTATGGACATGTAGTTTCCAACTTGTAGTTCACTTAGCCCATTTCTACATAAACTTCACAATACACTGTGTTGTTTAGATTTTTCATACCTGCTTGTCAATTATATCACATGTTCCACAACATTTTTAATATAATTTTTGTGTCCTCTGTTGTGTCATCCTCTGCGAAGCAAATGACACATTGAGATTGCTCTGGTAGTATGTGGTTGGCTTCGTCTACTTGTCCTTGGTAACTTAAAACCCTTTTGACATGATTGTGCACTATTTCCACACCATGTGCACATTTTCAGACGACTGTGTTCAGTGGGTATCATAGTGTCCCATATGTTGGTGACCTCATGGTGTCGATGATACCTCTGTGACCTTTTTCCCTATCACAACCGTGATGGCAGGTGCACAGGCAGTCGGTGAATGCGGTTACTTTTTTAAATTGTCCAGTAGTAGATCATTTATATTTTCCCCCCCTAATTGATTCTAATTATATGTCCATGTACCATTTTTTAATGTCTCCCTCCAACCTATTATTCCATTGCAATAACTCATTCTCCTCTCACTCATCTGTGAACGCAAATCTTTGTGGTTCACCTTCAAACTATGCTCGCCTTTTTCAGACACACCTGCTGGGTTTGTTGCTGTATTGTTTGTCCTGCATTGATTAATATCTATGGCTTATGCTATACCATGCTTACTTTAGTTTTATTCATGGCCATACATGTATTAGAGTTTTTCCTTTCCTCTCTTTCCAAAACGCTTCCCATCACACATTTGAGTCTACAATAAACACCATCTTTGAATATTATTTCGTGAGCCCGACCCAATCCTGCACTTTATAAATTTGTATTTAAAATTAATAATATATTTGTATCTAAATTAATATTTGTTATTATTTAAATATGTAATTTTTTTGTAGTGTATTTGATAATTGACTTATTTATTTTTTTTTCCCCACTTTTGTTCTCTGCACCATGGTCCGTTACCTCTTATTGTATTTGAATTTACCCAAATTTGACCATTCAATTCGAGAGTATCCTCCTCACTCACTCCGCGACATCTTGATAATGATGTAACATTGACCATATCCAAAGTCCCCACTGTAGTTATTACCTTAAGGCGACGGTCTTAAGATTTTGGCTTAAATCTAAGGATACCACCCATTTTCATTATTTCAACTCATAATGTGCCCGCAGTCTAAGTAAGCAACTCCACCCGATGTCAATAATTATCTCTCTACCATTACTCATAACTTTCATATTTTTTGGTTTTAACCGAAGACTTTTTAATATGATTATGATTACACTAGTTGACATCGATGGTTATTCAGTTATAAATTCCACTCGTCAAGAACGAAGAGGGGCGGTGCCTCCCGTTTCATTCACCCCAGTTGATTTAATGAGACAGGACCGACTTAACATTATTGCATTTCCTGATTGCGACTCATATTTATCGAAATAAATGACGACATAAACAATACCAGCAATAATAAAACCATCGTTGGTATCATTTATCGCCCAGATTCAGTCACCTTGATGAGTTTTATCACGAGCTTTCACGTGTTCCTTTATACAGTTTACAATGAAACCAAAAACTTTTATATTATGGGGATTTATAACATTGATTCTTCTGGATTGTGACTTCTGATCCTAAAGTCAAAACGACTTCTTAATCTTATTTTTTTTCAAATGGTTTTCCCTCCATTGATGTTCCTACCCGAATTCAGAAACTCTGCCAGCCACGATCAGTGATTAACATCATAACAAATGATATCTTAGCCAATGTTATTCGGGCGGTCTGTAGTCAACCGATATTTTCAAGAACCATTGCCCTCTTTTTCCATCAACTTTTCAATATAACGGCCAGATTAGCTTGTAATAACAATAATTTCCTAATAAAAATTCACGCCAACGTAAACCAAACACATGCAGGCGGGCTTACAATGGATTATCATCCACAACGTGGCAGCATGTGTAAGTACGATGATATAATCCGAACGGCTTTAATACTTATTGCAATCAAACGTTCAAAGATATTTAATATCCCTGCCTGTTAAAACCACTAATTATCTCAAACGTAAAACAAACCTAGGAAACCCTGGATAACATTGGCCCTAATTAAATCAATTAACACTAAAGATACTATTGAGAAAATACCGCTCCAACCCCAGTGATGATAATACAACTAAAAAACACAAAATATCGCAATACTTTAAATTATCTATTCCATTGCTAAAACTGTTATCATATCACAGCAGGCTTGATGCTTAATAACACATGACACAAACATGGCAAAAACCCTAAACTAATCTTCTTCTGGTAGAAATAAAAAACCCCAAACCACCCTCCTACTTTATCGACTCCTACTAATTGCTCCTGAATCAAAGATCCCGTCCCCGCACAATCCAACATCAATGACTTTTTTACCAAACATAGTCCATCACTGGCTGCTAAAATACTCCGCCTGATAACAATTAATCCTAACCAATGCAGTTCATATCACTCCCCATAGTATATTTCTCTCTTCTCCTCTCGCCTACAACTAAAGGAAGAATTGTTGGATATTAACTCCAAATGAAACCTAGTACTAGCGTGGTCGATGGATTAGCTCAACAGAGTTAAAACGATTTTACCAAAATTATTGAGCCTATTATGTACATATTCAATCCTTTTGATATCCACCGTAATTGTCCCCATCAAATTAACAGTACTAGAGTTATTTCCAATCTTTAAACTGGTGGATAAGTCCTTCCTTCAACAATTCCGTCCATTCCCCAGGTGGCGAGCCCAGAATGGGGGGGGGGGGGGGGGGGGCAGGGGGGCACTGCCCCCCTTGTGGAATCTTGCCCCCCCTCTTGCCCCCCTGAAAATTAGTGATTTACATAGGCCAGATACCTATACTAACAAATTTTACATATATGCTTGTGCCCCCCCCTGAAAATATACGTGGCCCCCCTTTTTTGCCCCCCCTGAAAAAAGCTGGCCACGCCACGAATATCCATCCTTCCACCTTATCCCAGATTCTTGAAATAATTTTAAACTATAATACCTGAATCATATCGCATTATTGATAAACATAAATCCTCACTCCTGCCCAGTTTGGCTTTAGGACCTAAACCGTTACTCCACCTTCATGGCAATCAATAAACTCTAGATAAAATTACTCTACTGCCCCGACCAAAAACGCGCATGCACTGCCGGGATCTTTCTAGGTCTCAGCAAAGCCTTCGATACTCACAAAATTCTTATTAACAAACTAACAATTTTAATTAGCTAATAATTAACAATTCTAAAAAAAGAAAAAACCTAAAAAATTAAAAAAAAAAAAAAAAACAATTTGTTATTATCAACCACACCACTCGTCCACTTCTCGATCATTTGCGGCGTCCCTCAAGGCTCAAGCCTCTCTAGGGGACCTCTATTTATTTCTACTTTTATTAATTACCTCCCTCATCCTCCTAATCGTTCAATTTCTTTTTTCGCAGAGACACTAAATTTGTATTCTCACAAGACGAATTATGAATCAACTTGAAATAAATAAAGAGTTAACCCATATATCTAATGGTTTAAAATAAATACACTTCTCTAAACATTAAAAAAAAAAAAACTAATTTTATGGGGTATTCAGAAATAACACATTTTTAGGTGGTTTTAATTGATGATGACATGTCTTGTAATCCCACATTCCACTGTTACTAAATAATTTGCTAATATAACGGTATCATCAGAAAAGTTAAACCCTTTCTGCCCCCTTGATTCACGACCCACCTTATATAATGCAACACTCTTGTCTTCCCTTACAATCAACTACTGTGCCTTATCGCAGATAAAAATCTCCCTCTACAATTCTCTGTTTTAATTTTAATGCAAAAAAAATCATACAGACGGTCATGTACTAATTCACTTTGGTTAGCCCCCATACAGACCCTCTTTTCTTTCTCCCGCCATGAATACGCTTAAATTCATGACATCTACGTCTTTCAGACTGCCCGTTTTATGTATAAATACCATCATGACCTATTTTCCTTCCTTCCTTTCCGTCCAAATAGTCTAGAATGATCATTTTTTCCCTGCCCAGACAAGACGTCCATCCCCATGACACCCGATCATCTAGGGACTGTACGTTATACAGACAAAAACACCAGACTTGCTTGGAAACAACCATTAGGATCCAAGGAGCCCATTTATGGAATCATTGAAAATGGACCGTCGTAAACAGTCCCCATCCTTAGCTATGTTTAAAGCAATTCGCAAAAAACTCTCATTGATTTTTGAATTTTGCAACTTGATTTAATTGGTTTAATGATTTGGTAACTTATCCTTATTTCATTATTTATTTACCTGTTTTTTTTCCTCTAGTTTTTTTTTTGTCAAATCAATTAATTGTAATTTTGGTCAGCACCCTTATTTTCTCCCCGTGTTTTTTATAATTTGAATGATTGTATGTTTATTACCTTTTTCACACTAAGTTTGCATAATTAGGTGTTTATATTGTAACTTAACGCAAGGGTGCCACTATTACACGCCCTGCGTTTTTAAGTGCATCCACATCTCTGAATATTGAATATTACTTATATCTAAATCGTCTTTTTTCTATACAAATTTTTCATGTTCACTATTTTATATTTATTTACAATATTTATATTATACTGTATGTGCAATTATATGGAAAAAACTGAAACCTGAACCTTGCTGAGTTTGAAAGGTGCAATTGATCCTTATATCAGCTCAAAGTCCTAAGTCTGTTATGTGGAAAACGCAAAACAATCGTATTTTTCAAATACGACGCTAATTTCACCGGTATATTTCAATGCGTTCAGATAGATCTGTATGTGAACATCGTACTAATTAACGCACGGGGCAGATACGACGCACATAGATTTGTATGTGACAAACGTAAACAGCTTGTTTTGCGAAAAGCGTTAATTATACACCTATTGAAATTCCGTGTAAATGAAACATACGACAGTATGTGAAATCGCGATATGCAGTTTTGAGCTTATTGATCAAAATTTTTAATTAATATCTCACTAATTAGGTCACTTTCAAGATTGTAATGTTGTGTATGCATAGACCATAACATTATAAGTACATATGCAAAATATCTCAAAAAAGTCAAAAATGTCAGATAAGACAGTATGTGATGTGGGCGACGATATGATGTAGATTATTGATTAGTAGGTTAATTTGAAGACGTATACATTACATACCGGAAGAAAATCAATTTCGGCGTAAACGCTGAGTGTCTTGTGAATTTCCGCTTGAGGGTTAAAGAAGAAAAAATGAAGATTAAAACTGTAATATTTGAGGGACCATACCATTTCCCCACAACGTACTGCAGCAACGCGTTGTGAAGGTTTGCAACGCGTTGTGAATGTTGCAAAGCGTTGTGAATGGTTGCAACGCGTTGTCAGATTGATTTTTTTGAAATACGTCACAGAAATTCATCATTCTTCTTCTACTTGCGTATGAGGCAGCAGCTACATGTGTTGTAAGCGGTGGAGCCAGCTCACTGTTGATTGATTGGGGTTTGAGAAGTCTATGTCCACCAGGTGGACGAAAAGTAGGGCACTCATTGAGAATGTGATCCGCAGTCTGTGATGGAGAACCACATTGGCAGGCTGGCGATGGTCGCGGCCCCCATAGATGCATATTGCTGTGAAGCGACCGACTCCTGTGCGAATCCGGTTTAAGGTGACCCATTCCTTCAGGGAAGATTGCTACCAGGTGGTAGTTCTGTCATAGGTGTAATAGTTAGTTGATCTGGTCTTGGAGTATCTAGCCAGACAGTATTCGAATGTCTGTAAGATGTTGAATGGGGAGCTGGAGAGTTTAGCAGCGTGTCGACAGAAAGGTCGACGAGAGCACAGTCTCCGCCTGCCGAGCTGGTGTGATTCTTTGACAGTGTTATGCAGCAGGTGCTTGTTGTCCAGCAGAGCCTTATTCACTAGTTTGTGCATGTGGTGTTCTCTCCGAAGCACTGCAGGTGCAATGTCTGAGAGCACTGGTAGAAACTCAGATGGAGTAGGACGGAGGGAACCAGTAATGGTTCTCAAGGTCACATTGAGGACTCTGTCCAGCTCCATGTGGTACTCCGTTCCTCAGACGACGCAGACGACTACTCTGCCCATCGCTGGGCTTGAGAATAAAGCTACGGTTTGCAAGCATGTTACATATGAATTGTACAAGGTGACGATCCGGGATGTTCCTGAGAAGCTTGAGTCCCAGGCCCTAGTGCCACACGGTGTCGTATGCTGCAGTAAGGTCCACCAAGATGACGCCTACCTTACGACGCTTTTCAAAGCTTTCCTCAATATCATTTGTGAGTTTTACAATCTGTTGGACAGTGCTCCGGCCACGGCGAAATCCTGCTTGTTCGTCAGGCAGATGGGGTTCGACGACGGGCTCCAGCCGGGCCAGGATCATCCTCACAAGGAGTTTGAAGGAGACACACAGTAGTGATATTGGGCGGTAGTTCTCGGGGTTGTCGACAGGCTTGTTTAGTTTGGGGAGTGCGATGATAGTAGCCCTCCTTCAGATCTTGGGTAAGGACTGGTTGGTAAGGCAACGAATTGTAGAACTCCTGGAGCCATTCTAGACATCGCGGGCCGCATTGCATCAGGAATTCTGCCGGTGAGGCGGTTTATAGTCTTCTAGGCCTTCCTGCTGGAGTGAGTGAAGTCGATTCCTTGGACCGTCTCCTCCCAGCGCTCACGGCGTTTCCTGTCTAAGCAGTTTGTCAGATCTGAAGCCTTGGATGACGCTTCTTCCCCGGGTTCAGAATTCAGGAAATCATTGTAAAGAGTATCACATTCCTCATCCCAGGATGGGATATAACTGCGACGACAGCCATGTGGGATGGTCGTCTTTGCTATATTAATAAAGAGTTTACACAGTGCTGTGTACGAATTGTCCAGATTGGAGGAGGTTGGTGTCGGGAGGTTGGGCACTTCTGAATCCACCAGGTTTTTAAACTGGTCCCAGTCTGCCTTGCGGAAGTTCCACCTTATCACTGGCTTTGTTATCGTACAGGCTTGGCAAGGCTCTCCTGAGCGATCAGTGATGGTCTGTTTTGGGACTTCGGGAAGAGGTCGAGAACAGTACGGTGAACAGAGATGGTGTCCATGTTTGCAAAAGCAAGGTCGGGATTTGTAGTCGTATTCCACCTTCCAGAGTAGAAAACTGTCTGGTTGCTTGGGGTCGTGCAAAATTTGTACGCCGGATTTGGAAGCCCAGTCCTCTAGGGTAGCTCCGTCAGGATTAGTATTCCTGTAACCCCAGGTAATGCTATGACTGTTAAAGTCATCAGCGTAAATGAAGGGTGCACCATAAGTGGGTAGAGAGTCTGCTTGGAGCCGATGGTTAGGTGGCTTGTAGACATTGGTGACATGAACACCTGCAATTTGGGTCGTTGCCCATTCCAGGGTGGAGTCTGCAGGTGAGATTGCAATTTGTTTCCAATGGGCTGAGGTACTAGCAAAGGTGGCAATCCCATGGGTAGCGCTCTCGGTGTGTGCAGCTAGGGTATAGCCGCAAATATTCAGAATGGAACTGTCAGCAACGTGTGTCTTTTGGAGGAGAATCGCAGTGACTTTATGCGTTTGTGTGAGGTGTTCGATGATGTTGATATTTGCCCTGGTGAGACCTTCCACGTTCAGTTGGAGCACTGAGATTCCATCTGACTTGACATCCGGTGATGCCTGCCCTAATGAGGTCACGTGTTCCAGACTGGCATCAGATTGTGTCCTCTTGTTTGTTTGCTCGTATCCACAAGTCATTGGTAATGGCTTGTGGTGGTGTCAGAATTTGTTCAACTAGTATGCTGATCCGGGGCCGCGTGTATGGCAAGCCATAAAGGCCATAGCGTATTGCTGCAACGCGTTGCGAGAAAGTAGCAACGCGTTGCGACATTTCGGCAACGCGTTGCGACATTTCAGCAACGCGTTGCGACATTTCAGCAACGCGTTGCGGTGTCGGCCAATCATAATCTGAATTTCTGTGACGTATTTAAAAAAATAGACCAACAGACGCGTGCTAGATACTTTGCAACCCGTTGCAAACCTTCCCACCGCGTTGCGAGACTCACAACTCGTTGCAAGCTTCGCAACGTGTTGCTAAGTTAACAAGCCATAAGGGACCTAAACTATTGCCGCAACGCTTTGTGAGAAGTCACACGCGTTGCGACCTTTCGGCACCGCGTTCGACATTTAGCAACGCGTTGTCTACTTTCAGCAACGCGTTGCGACATTTCAGCAACGCGTTGCCGTGTCGCCATCATATCATGAATTTCTGTGACGTATTTCAAACATATAAATCCTCGACAACGCTGTTGCGACCTTCACAACGCGTTGCAAACCTGTCACAACGCGTGCGGCAATACGTTATGACCCCTTATTGGCTTCACAACGCGTTTGTGAATTTTGCAACGCGTTGTGACGCTCGCAACGCGTTGTGATGGCTTGCCGCGCGTTGTGAAAGCCATAAGGGTCAAACGTTTTGCCGCAACGCGTTGTGGATCTATTTTTTAAATACGTCACAGAATTCATGATTTGGATTGGCCGACGCCGCAACGCGGTTGCCGACATGTCGGCCAACCGTTGCTATTTCTCAAAGCTTTGTCGGCATTACTTTGACCCTTATGGCTTGTGACCTTCTCAACGCGTTGTAAAGCTCACACTCGTTGTGATCGCGCAACGCGTTTGTGAAGCTTGCAACGCGTTTGTGGTTTCCACAACGCGGTGCTTGATACTGTTGCAAACGCGTTGTGGGGTCATTGTTTGAAATACGTCACAGAATTCATGATTTTGATTTTCCGACACCGCGCGTTGCTGAAATGTCGCAACGTTTTGCCGAAATGTCGCAACGCGTTGCTACTTTCTCGCAACGCGTTGCGGCAATACGTAATGGCCTTTTGTGGCTTGCCATACGCTTGTTATCCATGTAACGGACGCTCCTAACATGGCCCGCTATTTGAGGCGGGGCGTATTGGAGCAAGTCAGGGTTTCCACCCTACTCATATTCGACACTGACTTCGAAGTACATGTACAGTTTTGACTTCGCATGTACACGGGCCGACGGCTTAACGTCGCCTCCGAAGGGCGGGATTCTTTCATGATCGCATTTTCCCAATTCCCAATGAACCATGGAGGAAGCGGTATTTCTGTAATTTAATCATAGCTGGTATACAGATCAATCCAAATTGATATTTACCCGAATAAATCCCAGCAAGGGCCACGACCCCAACGTGATTCGAACCCGGGAATTTTTGATGTGTTAAATTGCGCCAAGGCAAGCACCCTGCCGTTAGCCACCTCTCTGACGGGCCTGACTAACAATTACAGTAAGGCTCAAAAAAAGGACAACAGTGATAAAAAGACAACAGATGTTATCGTATGCCTCATTTGATTATCATTCGCCTGAAAATCAGTTACCGGGGTTCACGACGAGGAGTTAAAATCTTCAACCCCTATTTGACCGACACCGCAACGTGTTGTATAATTTCGGTAACCCGTTGTGGAAGACTGGCCGGCGTTTATACATTTAAACCAACGCGTGCTAGATACTTTGTTGTGAGTCATTTTTTTTAATACGCCACACATATTCATAATTCTAATTGGTAGACACTGCAACGCGTTTGAAACTTCCGGCAACGCGTTGCTTTTACTTTCTTGCAACGCCGTTTGCGGCATTAGGTATAGCTTTATGGCTTGCGATATATATCGTATACTTATGACCCTTATGGCTGTTGGAGGTCGCAACGCGTTGTAATTTTTTATACAACTGTCTAAATGTGTACACAACGATATAGTTCATATGTGTAACCACCCCATATTTACACAACTTTTTAAACATTTAACAGTGTTAAGGAATGGGTGGTTGCTACACCCATCCATCACTTTGGGATCCCCTTTTCCAGTGACTGTTTGTTTTTTGCATAAAAGAGCGAAAAATGTCATTTGACAATTGCAGTGATAATTTGGCATCAAAAAAGGGCTTTAGCATATATGAAGAAGTTTATGCGGATGAATGTTAATACCAACCTCTTCAGGTTTGACGACGTGAAAGGTGGAGTCGAGGCCGAGGATCGGTTACTGCCTCTTTATTGTGTTAATCTCATCTGTTACATCTAAATTTTAGTTATCAGCTCCAATGTTGGTCCTACTTCACTCTTCCCGCTTGTCGTTATTTGTTATGTTAATTCCAGAATTAACATAAATCTCCCAGATTTTGATTTAGGGGATATCCGCGTCCGACCCCAGCTCTTGATAGTAACGCGAACCAGCGAAAATTGGAAATAACAAATTGATTAGCCACGGACATGCTTGCTTTAAATTTGTATTAAGCTCGTAATCTGATTGGGATCTGATCATAATTAACTGGAATCAACAATGATGGCACGATTACTAAATATGGCGATAGTAATTAAATAAATGTATATCCCTAACGTCCCTAGAGGAAAATCGGACAATCACCGCAAAAAAAAAAATTTGGTAGCGGTATTTTTTGTTGTCAGATCTAGGAGCAATTTCCCACTAACCCATGACAGGGGTCCGCTCCGTGATTTTGTCAGGTGGGCTTGGAAGCGAAGGGACGTTAGGGACATACGTGTGATGTCTTTATCTACCAAGTTTCTACTTTTGATGAACATTTCCCTTGAACTATCATTGTTTTCTACCGCTCGGGAAGCGTTCGAACACCGATATTCAAACATTGACGGAGTGCAGTTATGATGTTGTAAAATTTGCGTGCAACAAAAGAACACGATTCTTACCTCCTTTTCTAGTATAACAGAGATCCTTCCACCAAGATTTGAATTTGCCACCACACTGTAGAGGAAGTTTATATTCGTATGGCCATTGGTTGAAGAAGACTTGTAAAGTGCCACCAATGAAATCAAAAGCTGAAAATATCACATGGGGATTAGAAACTTGATATTTGAAATATTACACGTTAATATACAGCACCGCCGACAGACATTACGGACCCAGGGGTATGATGCACAGTTGCTATGATCGTTTCATCCCGTTTTTGAAATATTGTATTACGGTCTAATACTTATTATATTTTCCTATTATTGCATTTTACGGGCTCCCTAAGACTAGATTTGTTGCATGAAGTGAAGAGTATTTATTTGCAATGGCGTTTATGCTACTGTTTTGTGTTTCTTATATTTCTGACCCCATTCAAATTGTCCCTTTTATTTTTAGCACAATTTTAACCAGTGGCGACAAAAGTTTTGACAATTGATATAAGTAAGGATATGTAAGAGGTATTACCTCTGCAAAAATTATTTAGAGCTATGCTCTGTTTGGTTTACCCGCTATGCTAGTATACCTATACACCATAAACTATGTGTCGCTGCTTGCATAGTGAGATAAATTGATTGATTGATTGATTGATCAGAAAAATCCATTGCGGGAATCTTGTCATAGGCTTACAAAGGTCATGATTTGTATGTTTGTATGTAGATTTTTAAGAAAACGTCATATTTTGGCGCAATGAAATTTCAAAGCTTTTATTCTCGTTTTACTGGTGCGCCCATCAAATCTCGCGCTGACGTCACTGCACGTTAGCAGCTAAACTTTCTGAACGGCTTTCGAACTTGACAAATTATAACATAAGGAATTTTATATTTAAGATCAATATTTAATGTCAAACGTATCGGCCTTTGTGAGTACCAAAAAGCTTGTTCTCGCAGATGTGCGCGTTTCGGAAAGAAAGAGTACAAAATCACATTATTGGGAATGGTCTGCGCATGTGAATTCAACTAATACTTTATACGATAAACCAATATTTTTTTCAACACAATAATCTAAGTCAGGACTGACACCATAGATTGTAGATACTAAGTTCGTAGAGGGTATATATACGATGCAGACATGTTACTTGATATTGAGCAGTAAGTCGATATCAAGTGATTGACGGTATTTCTAGTTGCTACTAGAAGTTGTGACTTCTGGTGACCCGCGTGCATTATCTAATGACCCGTGCATTATCTAATGACCCGTGCATTATCTAATGACCCGTACATTATCTGACAGAGCCCAGTGCATTCGTGAAAAATAATGCACGCTGAAAACAATAGATAATCTAACACGAGAAGTATATTACTGGATAAAGCACGTACTTGTGTAGGTTGTACTAATCAGCCGTAATTACATTGTTACTTACGTATCACCCCGTCAAAAGTGTAATCAAATTGACTCTTCAATTTGGTTTTGTAACCAGTCATTTTTACGGTAACGTTGTCGAAAGGACCTGCAGATAAGCAAAACACAACACGGTACATAGAAGTAGTTTTCATTTGAATTTCACCTACTGCGGACAGAGCTAATAATTTGGTTGTACCTCGAAATACCGAGTCAAAAGCACGTGCAGCATCCAAAAAAAAACAATAGCATGAAAAAAAACGTCGTTATTATGGCGCTTTGACGGTAAAAATCACGGGAAGCAATAATAGAACATTTTGAAGAGCGCCCCCAATTTCCAAATTTTAGATTTTTGCAAGATTGTGTTGTTTAATTTTCTAGTCAACTATACATGCGAATGGTAATGCTCATTAGTGTGGATGTGCCAGAAAAAAGGATAAAAATTCACATCTTCACCCCAAGCCACAAGCTTGTATAGCAATCCCAATTGAATGAATCAATGAATTTTACCTCAGCCTCTTTTATTTTGGTTGGTGTTCCCTGGGAGGAAGATATTTTTAGAATCTCGAAAAAACGTTGGGGTTTTTTTTATTCTTTTGTAAATAAAACTTTTTATCCCCACTTTGGATGTTGTGTGTGCAAAATAATAGTTTGTTAAATATATCATTATGTTTTGGGATGTTGTCAAAGACCCTGTATTTGATTCATAATGAGAGGTTTTTGACGGGTGAAATGTCCTTCTCACAAAGACGAGGCATTATTAAATACTTCATAAGAAGAAAGGGATAAAAATTATCGGGACAACATAGACCCATAATTTGTTAAATTATGATTATAAACTATGTAAAGCTATCTTTCAATGAGAGTTCAAAGAGTCATCAAGAATATGATTAGCTCTTTTTTTTTTTTTGAAGATCAATGCGGTACATAAGTCGTTTTATGTAAAAACATTAGATCATTGGAGCTGTATTTAAAACTTTTGTAATGAACATGAAAAACGATTGCTGGCCATTCTCTTTAGAGATTTCATAAGGCTTTCGATTCTATTGAGTTGACATTCTTAGTGAAGTGTCTTGAAAAAGGTGGATTGGAGAAACTTTTATAAAGTGGGTTGAAAACATTATAATAATATTAAAAAGTTGTTATTTATAGCAATGAATGGATGGTTATCTAAGCTTTGATAGTAATCGAGGGATAAGACAAGGTGTCCCGTATCTGCACTTTTGTTCATATTGCGGCAGAATTCAGTCCTTTAATATAAAAACAACCAAAATATAAGGCTATGCGGTCAATAATAATCCAGAATTAGAGATCAACAATTGCGCAAATGGCTGATGACACTAACCATTTTCGTGTGATAATATGTCATCTGTTCATCACGTGCTAAACGAAATGAGTTAGATTTAGCGCTGTATCTGGAATCACAATGAATAAAACAAAAACAGAAGGTGTTCTTATCTAGGCAATGATTAAAGTACCGTATTAACCATAATAATGCAATCAAGTGGACAATGACCTGTTAAAAGCCTTGGAATATATTTTGGGAAAAATTGTCGTAATTGAGACATTTGAATTGGAGTCGAAAGAACCAAACACCAAAACTTTAAACCGTTGGGAAAAAAAACAAGAAAATTAACGTACTTTGGAAGATGCAATAATTAAAAACTCTTGGTTATAGCACAAAAGTTGTGTACAATTGCAGCATTGAATAAAATACCAAATACGTTATTAAAAAGGTACATAAACTGATTCACAATTTTTTGTGGGGTTCTAGCAGAGAAAGTTAAAAGAAGTGTAGTTCAAAACAAATGAAAGAAGGGGGTTTACAAATGATAGACGTTGGATGTCAGTTAATGCTTTACAAATAAAGTGGATATCTAGAATGTTCGAGAATGATATGGACATCTGGATAAATCATTAAAAACTTTTAACCATATGGTGGATGGATTAACATTTCTGCTCGAGCTAGATTTGAAAAAAGCACCGATATTCATCATTTTCTAGACCAGAGGAAATCCAATTTCTATTAGATATTATAAAAACCGTACTTATTGAATGAAAAAAACGATTTGTAATGTTGAATTTGAATGAAAATGATACTATTCATCGGGGGAGTAAACGTATTCGGACAAATGGACAAGTACTTTTCTACAAAGCCACTGGATTAAAGCATGAATTATAGTCTTCTAAACATGTTATAACAGATAATAGATATTTACTTTGTCTGAATTCTTCCGAGAAAAAAATGTTGGTACAACACGTTTGACCTACATAAGTTACACGTCGCTATTCCCGATGAAATAAAACGTCATATTAAATGAAGACTTATTACTTATGACCAAAAAGTTCACGTACATGTTTAAAGATGTATCAGTAATTGAAAAAACATGTCAGTAAGCTTTCTAATAAAACTGTTTATAAAAGGGTAATGAGACAAACCGAATGCCACGTCATCAATAGTTGGGAAAAAGGTTTAACCACCCCCCCAAGATCATGGTTAGCACACTTTTCTCTTTTTAAGTACAAGAAACGAATAAATAATAAAATGGGACAATTTCAATTTAATATCTTGTAAACCAAATTGTTGTAAAAAGGAATTTACATAAATGAATCTTCTTAGCAATTCAAATGTCTGCCACTTCTGTAATCAAATAGATGATATGGATATTTTTTGTAAATATGTAACTAACACGCATCATTTTGTCTGAATTGAAAAATATATAAGTCAAGTCACAGACCATAAGCAATTTAATATCTCTTAACAAAAGTACTTGGCTGGAACATGAACAAAAGAAATATGCATTTATCAACATCCTGATTGAGCTAGCTGCGTTTTCTATTAACCCAATCAAAATCATTTATAATGTGATACAAAAAAGAAAACACCAACACCATATTATTTATGCATGGAATCAAAAAGTTTTATGATATTGTGACCAAATCTTCAAAACAACCAAGAGTAGAATTTCAGTACATTGAATTGCGAGATACAATGATTTATTGGAATATATAACTTAACATGCTACTATGTAACAAACAAGAAATGTCTGAAACTGATTATCAATAATGTATACTTCTAAAAATAGCTGAAAATGTTGTAAGTTGTTTTATGAAAAACAAATTGTTTGAAATAAGGCAATAGCTATACCTCTTTGAGGTGGAAAGATATATCATATTGGAAGGACCTTTCCAGCAGCCACTGATTTTTTATCGGTATACTATATCAATTATCCTAATTACCAAATTCCTTCTTTTTCGATACATAGACATGTTCGAGCTTTACCATTCACATGTATAGTTTACTGGCTAGTCATCAATGCAACTGTGCAAAATATCTCATTTTTTTAACATTGCGGGCGCTCTTAAAAATGTGCTCTTATTGCTTTAACTTTTCCAGATTTGTCATTCAGAACAACCCAAGCATGCAGAGAGTACAAAAGAATCACCTGCAGAAATATCTGAAATTGTCAGGTGAACCAGGAGCATCTATTCTGTATTCCTCGCATGCCTGGAAGATATAGAGGACAAACAACATAATATATCTTCCATGAAAGAGTCTTATAGGTGTTATCAACGTTCATCGTTTTTAAAACAAATGAATAATAATTCCCTTCCCCACTCCACAAAATGCCAAAATAGTGTTGCATCAAAGCGAGACACGTGAAAAACTATATTCTGGGTCGAAATGAACCCCACACTGATTATGCACTTAAGGGAAGATCTGCACCAAAAATTTATTTTTTTTATTAAAGATGGTATGAACTTCATATTTGGTGCCTAGGATACTTGGGTGACCAAAAAACAAAAATTAAAAAAATCACCTAATTTGCATATTTAATTGGCGGCCATCTTGGATTTTAGGTGTCGGATTTCAAAAGAGTTAATCTCAAAAAGTATACATGCTAGAAGCCTAATTTTTTTTAAATGAAAGATAAAAGGTAAACCTAAAAAAGTATGGAGTTATTTTTTTTAATTTTTTTTAAATTTTATTCAAAAAAAGCAAACAAGCCAAAAAATTGCAAAAAATCGATTTTTTTACCCCAAAATGACCCCCGAAAAAAAATTGAGACAAAAATTAAAAAATTAACTCCATACTTTTTTACAAATTACAAAATACACCTTCGTGAACATTTGAGCCAAATCCATTAAAAAATGGCTGACATTAACTATTTTGAAGAGGTAAAAGCGAAATTTTGAAATAAAGCATTTTTAGTATAGAAACACTTATTTTAATTATTATGCAAATTAGGTCAGTAATGATAACTTCTGACATATACAGTTAGCAAGCATTTGAATTATTATAATTAATGTCACTTATTTCACAATGATAGCACATATACTTTTAGAGATATGATTTTTTAATGAAATATTTTTATCGCCGCTTGAAAAACAATAAAATACATAGTATATTTCACAGCTTGGAAAACAATAAACTACATAACAATATTCATGCAAATCGGTTGACACGTCGCATTTGATTTGCTACTAAGTATAACTTTGGAACGGAAGGTCCGATTTGAGGGGAAAAAAGCATTTGGAGCAAAAAACTTTGCTCTTTTATTTAAAACATCAATTAGATTATATTGTATGTTTTTGGTGCAGATCTTCCCTTAATGTTAAGTTCATTGTCATTAGAAAACTTGACAGGTGCAATTTCTATTTTTTTTTTTTTTTTTTTTTTTTTTTTTTAGAATAGGGCACTCTATTCAGCTGACTCTTCGCGCAACATTAGTTTCACGCTTTATTCCGTTATCGTCTATAGACCCCGGACTCTGGCTCCCGTCGGACTACATCTGCTTCCACACCGGTTTGAATATGGCAGTATACACGAGAGCGCACATTCAAGTGTCCAAGTGAAGTTCGGCGTCTCTTTCATTTCTAATTCCCTTCGAAATGAATATATTTAAACTTGCATATCTGGCAAAATAAACTTTTCCTAAAATATCATAAGTTTGTGCAATAATGATATTTATTTCAATTAACCCTCGTCCAACCAAGAGGGGGGTGGTTGCCACCCCACCCCCTAACGGATGATCCCCTGTCGCACAAAAACGCAAACGAATACGATCTAAGGCTTTTATGTAATTGTAAGTTCATCCTTTGCGGTGATTTTAGCGGAAAAACAAATTGGAGGCACCACCTTCAGGGAAGTCAGGGCGTCCAGTCAAATTCGGAAGGTAGGGGCGGGTGGTTGCCACCTTCCTATACTTTACTGTGTAAAATTCCAAAAAATGGTACTTTATGTAAGTATGATGCTACTGTAAGCAAATCTTGTTTTTTTTTTTTTTTTTCCTTATTATTTAGAGTAATAACATGTGTATACTTACTTTGGCACACCCATCATTGCCAATAAATACCAATTTTGCTTGCATGAATGGCCAAAATGGTCGAAAAACCCTCGATTTTGGCGATTTGCTTACATATTTGCGTAAAAATAAGCTCTCAGTCATGACGTAACTATGACGTCATATTGTTAAAACTTGATATGTTTGTACTTGATTTGAAGAAAGGACATATGTAACTACACACTGATACAAAACAAGATGATGTTTGTCGCTTAATTACGAAAAATCAGGGGGTTGGTAACCACCCCCCCCCCCTTTGGTCGTGAACGTAGTACAAAAACCCTTGGTTGGACGAGGGTTAATCAACTCGTGCAATATTATTTTAGTATGATTTTAATTTCGAACTGCTTTTGTAATTGTATTTGTTTAAGAACTTCCTAGCAATTTACTGGGATGTTTTATGAGAAGTCTACCAAAACGAAAGAGTGCAAGAGACACGGGAGATCCAAGAATAATTATCATTTACATGTTGTCAGCATTTGAATTTTTGAATTTCTTTTGCTACTGTTTGTGAGCATGAGTTTAAAACCATGAAACTTTTCATTTTGACTGCAAACCAGTCGAAATCTCCTGTTCACGCTTTATTGATTAGGCCTAAATAGGAAATGGGGCCCAACGTTGCCCAAATGTGTGCAGTTGGGTGTTTTTTGAGTATAACTTTCGTTTGGCATGACCAAATTAGAAAAAAAAATATTAAAGCGTTCAGAAACTGCCCTTTCCAATTGACATTATAGTTAACGGTGGATTTTGTATAGATCTTTTTTTTACAAACCACAACCAAAATGAGTAAATGTCTTTTTGAATCAGCCTGTATCTCTAAGCCAATTTTTGTCTAACAAATCAACTGTTCTCAGTTCTTCAGATTAAAAAAAAACAAATGCGCTAAAATGACTGAAAAATTAAAATGCGCGCGGCTTACTGGAAACATGTTTTTGGCTTAACTCTATGTGTCACTTTAAAACTCTCCTTCTAAATGGTCAAACATTTTCGGAAAAACGCTAACTGGCCAAGTTGAGTAAACCTTACCTAAGTTAGGAAAAATATACTCAGTTTTTACGTTCAAGTTTTGTCAGCAGTAAGCCAAGTTTTCTTTTTTAAAATAATCAATGAGTATGTACCTTTCTAAATCGTTTGTCAACACAAACCCTTTTAAGTGAATACACAAACCCATTGAAGCATATGGGTGCAACGATTGTTTATAAAAGAAACTGCACATTTACTAACCTTTATCACAGTTTTGAAAATTGCATGATACAAATAATGGATGCACATCAACTGCCGTTCCTATGAGGATAACACCAAATATATAGAAATACAGAACCTTCATGACTTCGATGCACGTATGCAAACTGAACAATACGGTAAGCAAGTGAGTTCACGAAACAAGTATACGTCCTGGATAACGAGAGGCAAAAGCTAAAATGGTATTATAATTGAACACGTTGAAGAAATAAGCACGGGAATTCCCCAACTATATCACCAACCAGTGTGTAGGTCAAGAAGTAAGCCTACGGCGGTCCGGTAAGTATTTCCCACGGTGTAGTCTGTGTCACAGTCTGCGAAAGATATTATCTAAATTGGTACTGCTTGAGAGACTATACGTAATCAGTCCGTCATAGAGAATGTGTGTAAATGAAACTAAATCTCAAATATCTCCGGAAAACGAAGCGGTTCTATGGATGTTTTTGCATCAGAGGGTCCGTTACTATTTTTGTTTTGAATATGTATCGTAATTGGCTCTGAACCTATAGATCCTAGCGAGAAAATTGAACGTTTTTGTCGGGTACTTCGGTGCTCGCAGACACGGAAAGTGAACACGTAATCGCTACGGCTGCATTGATTTTTCTCCACAATGCCTTTCGATATTTGTCCAGTCTTGAGAATTTTTAAACACTGGTTTCAATTTACGCCAACTTTTTTATCAATTTTAGAAACAGGATTACGTACTTACCGGACAGCCGTAAAGTAAGCCGTTAGCGTTATCTTTACCATAAACCACGAGTGGAGAACCTCTTCGTCATCGTCGAAGTTCACGGTCGAGTGTAGCATGTAATCGTGTGTGCAAGCTTAAACGGAATTCGCTGAATGGTGTAACGCATCGCAAGTTATACGCGTAAAAGTGCACAATGCAGAAAACAAATGGGAAGATGACAGGGAAAAAAGAAAGAAAAAATACAAAGTAAACTTGCGTCATCCCCCTGGCAAGATGGCAGTCTGGAACATGACATCAGATGACCTTTGACCTTGGTCCATGACCTTTGACATCATCCACACATGAAGGAACCCCTATTGCACCGCAACCCCAAGTCTGGTTTAAATCGGACTTAAACTTTTCGAAGGAGACGCGAAAAAAGAAAACCTAACCAAAACCTAACCAAACTGGAACACACACATACATACACATACATACGGACATTCGCACCCTTGCAATATCCCCCTCTGCTTTTCAAGCCAGGGGGATAAAAAGAACTAATTTAAATAAATAAAGTGAGCAAGAAAAGAAAAGGATATTAAGGAAGTAAAGAAAGTAAAAACCACAAAAGAAAAGAACATAGGCTTAGGAAGCGGGGGGGGGGGGGGGGCTTGTTAACCAAAACAATTAAATTCCAACGCTTTCCCTCCTGCCGCACCCTCCCCACTCCCACTTTTCTTAGTTGAAGATTAATCCTATTTCATGTTGACAATAGGAATGAACAAGCCTTCTTTTCCTTGTTGCTATTTCTGTTTTCACTCTACACAAAACTAATTCAAAGAGCAAGGGCCTTAGGATATATACTGAACTTGTTTGCCAACTCTTGAACTCTATGGAAATTGGCACCGCAGGGAAGGCTTAAAGTAACAACACTTAAAGGTCCCAGGAAATGAGATGATAAACCTACTCCAAATCTTTACAGGGATATTCCATTCAAATAAACAGGGCCAGAAAAAAGAATACACTACCAAAAAAGAATACACTACCAGTGACATCATTAGTGAAAGTATTGATTTTTAGTCCGTGTTATGAATAGATTCATACCAGTCACCTGGAATTTTCTATTACTCTCTGAAAAATCAATAGTTTCACCAATGATGTCATCGCCAACCCAAATATTGAATGCTTCCTGGTCCCTCCTTGTAGACTTGACACAAACCACATCAATTTTATTTGCATTTCCTGGGACCTTTAACAAACCTGCATAGTTCTTGGGTTCTTAAGCTCAGATTTAAAGTCACAAAAAACCTTTGTATGCAACAGAAACACTCTCTGAGAAAGATTTTCAGGTGACATTTTATCCACTTTCAAGAAAATGTACTCGTTTATTATTATTACTATTACTATCCTATCCCGTACGTTAGGGCGAAATTGGCTTTTGTTATTTACTCAGAACGCTCTTAGGGCGAAATGTTGTTTCCCCTATTGTATCCCATTGTATTGCAGTTTATTCCGTTTTGGATAACAACGATATGTATATTAATTTATGCAAATTTATTCAAATATTGAGAATTTGTACTATGGGCTGTCTCTAAGAAGATAGATTTTTTTATAGACAGCCCATAGTACAACTCATTAAAATCATATGAATAATGCATTTTCGCCTTAACGTTGTTGTTAGAGTTATTTCGCTTCATCTAGGTGGCTGCTAAAAGACATGCCTTACAAGCGCCTATCAGCACTTAGATTGTAATATTCCCTATTGCGGCTCCCCAGATTCCTCTTGGGTCGCCGAGGCATTGAGACTAATAGTATCTTGGCCAGGAACACAAACACGTTGACCACGGCGGGAATCGAACTCACGATTTCAACTGTCTAATGATCATGAGTCGTGCGCTTTTCCACTGGATCACACACGCTGAAATACAGTATAACACAGATTACTAACAAGTCAAAATAAATCAAATTTTAAATATCAGAAAATAAATGCGTTTTCGGGAGCCGCTCAAAAATACTGGTGGGGGATGCCTTTCTGATGTTAACCGAAAACACATTCCAGAGTTGGGACCAATGACATTAAATGATCTGTCATCAAATCTATGATTTGGTATCACAATGGGTAACATTTTTTGATCGATTAATCATTACCGATGCTATTTTTTGATCGGGTCATCGCCACGAGATAAATGCAATTCTAAACAAGAATAGTCTTTAAAAAAAGACAAGCATCGCTGAGCTAGTGTTTGACAGGGGTAGCATAGGATATGCCAACCTAACAGCAACAGCGAATTCAAAATCTAAGGAAAAATTGTATAGCAAAATCATGTATATTTATTGACCTCCTGGTAAGATAACAATAGTCATATAGCTCTGAATTTGACTAATTAAACGTCTTTCAATTGTATGCAAGTCTTTCAAACACCGTGGACCAATTCCAGCATCCATTATTATTTGTTATTGCAGTATGTGGCATTTTGCCTTTGGATAACGAGTTGAAACATTCGTTACAGACATTTATATATGCTTATTTTTTTATTGAGATCTTCAAGAAAATGGCGTACTTGTTCTTCAAACAGAAAACGTGACAAATTTGACAATATATTTGTAATAGACGACGTATAAAATGTTCACTAACTTTGATGATCGTTAGAGAGATAAATAGCAACAGCTAATACAGTATAAGCTAGTATTTTTCATCTGCACTGGCAATTAAGATAATTTTTGCACACTCGAGCCTAAATTGGCATTTTGCATAATGTATGACTATTACATGTACCTTTTGGGTAATTAAAATCAACACTCTTAAGATATCTTCAGATATTTTGGAAATTGAATTTTTCCATTGTTGCTGGTTTAACACGGATATCACAATTGGGGTCATTTTGTGGGGTAATTCATATTAATCACTAAGAAAGTGAATTACTACATCACTTTGTGTTTGAAAAAATGAGACTGCATTTACAATTTGCATTAATTATGTGTATTAATGTTTTAGAATGCAATAAGTGCAACCGTTTTACAAAACAAGAGCTATTATTGTTATAAATAGAATGAGATCTTTATATTGCCACTGAATACTCTAGCCATGCTTGTGATGTATTGACAGTCCCGAATTGGCATCTTTATTGTAATCAGTGTAATAAGTTAGTTTACAGACGTAATCACATACACATAACTGTACTTAGGCCAAGACGTGCAATTTCTGTAGTAACTGTTGTAAAAAAATGTAACTGATTATTTTCCACTACAATGTGGGTACCACATGAAAATACAGATATAAATCTATCTTTTGCTATCCACTTCTAGTGGTTTTACAGTTGTCAGTTGATTTTACGATGCAATAATTGCTATGTCATCATCATGTTCTGATATTTACAACTTTGTGCACACATGTATTATTGTAGTTCCAGAATGTCACAGTTCTAGTGCCAACGCAATTTTTGAGTTGCAAAAATGTATTACAAACTTGTGTCAGTTGGTTTTGGTTTGATTCAATTCAAGTAGTCCTAATTTATAGGCCTACACCAATCATTTTTTTTTTTTTTTTTTTTGACATTTGTATAAAAAATTTGAAGAATTTTTTTTTTAGATTCAGACAACCCCAACAACCTAAATGCATATATAAAAATAAAAATTCTTCAACTATAATTCCCACATTTTGAGCTTACTTTCTTCATTTGTGAAATGTTTGTGTTACCATCAAAATTGTATTCAGAACTAATAACTACAGGTGTTAATTATATACATTTCCCCATCATGTAGAAACCAAGTATCTCATTAAAACAGAAATCGAATGGAACAACAAAGCTCCTGCTGTCCCATTGGAGGATGGCTGCCATACTATTTACGAGCATGAGAACGACACAATATAGTTTGTCGCAACCTTTGGTAGTATTATATAGTTACCCATTGGTATCAACATGTTTTGGAGAAAGTGTCTACTAAATAAGATGCATTCGCGCAGTATAGCTGACGGTTGTTAACATCATTAAATTTACTTGCTGTTATCAAACATCACACTATAAATGCGATCTGGTTTATCATTCCCGTAGCCAGGAATTTTACGGGTGGGGCGGATTTGCCAGAAGCGACTTTTGCGTAACAAAAAAATTTTAGGCTCGCTGCGGCTCGCCCCGGTTGACCCAAAAATTTTTTTGTCTCCAAATTCTTAAAGCGGGTGGGGGGGGGGGGGTTGGGTGGGGTGGTTGGGGTTTGTGTGGTGGGTGGGGGTAGTTTGGGGGGTTTTTTTTTTTTTTTTGGTTTTTTTTGGTTTTGGGTTATTTGTTTTTTTTGTTTTTTTTTGTTTTTTTGTTTGGTTGTTAAAAAAAGTAAAAATTCTTTTGTTTTTTTTTTTTTTTTTTTTTTTTTTAATTTTGTATTTTTGTTCGTTTTTTCTTTGTGGTTTTTTTTTTGTTATAACCTTTTTTCACAAAAAATTTTTTATTTTTTTTTTTTTTTTTTTTTTTTGTTTTTTTTTTTTTGTTTATTTTTTGCTATTTTTTAAAAAAAGTAACCTTTTTCTTTTTTTCTTACTTTTGTTTTCTTTGTTTTTTGTTTTTTTATTGTTTTGTGCTTTTTTGTTTGAGGGGGGGGTGGGGTGGGAAGAAAAACAATCTCTCCCGTTGAGAAAACAACAGTATACGTAACAAGACATCGTAATGCGATGGTTTTCAGCTTCTTAGGTCATTCATATCCCATGCCCACAAAACCTTAATACAAACGTTTACGTGACAACACGAGACCCTGAACATGGCAAACGGACCTTCAACATCAGAAGAACTGCACCTGGTCTTTTTGGGGGGGGGCGTCGCACGCCCCGCACCCCCCCTGGCACGGCCCTGTTGTAATCTCTATTTGGTAGTGACCTATACTGCGTTTATAGGGTGATAGTTCGGGGAAGATCTACATTAAACCATTATATGGAGTGTATTATAAATGAAATGTTTGAAAAATAAGTAAGTACCGTTCACCCTAGGATAGTCTGTGTTTTAATTGCATTCCCCTTTTTTGTCATTGCGCCATGAATTAGGTCATTTCTCTATTTCTTGTGGTACAACGCTTGGAATGCGTTATATTACTATTTGTAATTAACTAATTTTTTACATTGTATATTTAACTTGTTTTTTCACTTTAACTTGGCCCTACCTTCGCAACTGTACTTTTTTGTATGGTTACATTGAAGTTTGTAGTTTAAGAAGTCTGTTATTCTGTAAGCCGCTCTGATCCTTTTGGGAATGTCGCATAATGCTGCCTGGGTATGTAGGCCTATAATGAATGTATGTATAGGTAATACATTTGCGACTTCCAGTTTTGGTACGTGGAAGACTAGCAGATTGAATTAAAATATGAGAACTGTCTAACCAGCAACAGACCCAAAAAGCGACACATTTCATTGTTGGTAAGGTACCCGTACAAGGTTCTTCATATTCAGTTATTTCCATGCTTTCTTTCACGTGGTCATGTACACATTGCATTGCAACGTTTATGTGTCCCTTTTCACCAAACCCCGATTATTTCAGAGATAGTCCCAACGATCAAACATAAAGTTCCATTTGCATTAACGATGAGAGGTAACTTTAGACGGCATTCTCAGTTAACAACATTGGTCAGACACCGTTGTACTTGTCTCAATACCACCCTAGCTTTCTCTAACCCGATTTTGCAAGTCGTGCACTTCTATTCACCAAACTCAAACGTAACCAGGGTTTCAAAATGGTGCATATTCAGTGTTTTCAATTTTTGCAAATTGAAGCTGTCAACAATCCTGATTGTTTAAAACACCACAGAAGCTTCAATCTTGTATCGGCTTATAAAAGGTCTGGGGGTTATCGCGGTTCAGCTACTGAACATTGTGTAGTAGTTTTTCAATTAATAGATTCCTAAATATTTTCCAAACTGAGATGAAAACTTAAGAAAACCAGTTTTACCTGGCGTCCTACTTTCTATAGGCGTCGCTTAACCACAATTTACTCATGCATGTTTTTGTTAATGCGCGTACCAAATATTTCCAAACCCGATTTCATACATACTTTCAAATTTTAACTGCTGTAAGCATTGATTTTTTGTGCAAATGAATTTGGACATTTTAACATAATTTCTTTATACACTAAATATCACGTGAACGTTTTCTTGGTTCTTCTTGCGAAAGATTTGTTATTAATATCCTAGCATATTCTTGTTGCCGCTAGGTAATACGGTTTAATACAACAAAAGAGGCCGGCAATCTTGCATGAACCCTTCACTAAAATTCTTCATACTCAGTAAGTAATTCATTCTTACCAAATCATTGTAGCTTATGCGAAAGTTAGAACCAACCTTTTTCAGTAATAATAATAGTAATACTTAACAGGCGTTGAACTTCCCAGTGCAACTAGTATGGGCACTAGCTATTTACAATACAAAATCGTGCCTTTGTATATCGGTTCCGCTAGGGCAATGCGGGTATCAGACTGCCATAATGCCAATCTCAATTAACTAAACACAGTTTCGCCCCCCACATCATTAATGTATACCGACGTCACCATTTCACCAGGCTTCTTATTCAAAAACGAACAATGTACAGCTTTTCAAAAATAATTTCAAATAAGTGGCCATACATCCGCTTTCACATAACGAAAAAACATACTTCAATATAAAATATACACCTACTTTTTTTTTTTTTTTTTTTTTTTTTTAATTTTTTAGGTTTTTTCTTTTTTTAAATTTAAAATTCCCTTTCGTAATTATACAATACGAATGACCACTGCATTTGGATACAACTACATTCGATACCGCCCTTACCTACCATATACACTGCCCTCTACAGTCTACTATCACGTCGATCGTGTAACCGAAAAACGCATTTCGGAACTGAACTCTATTACTACTTACATACATCTAAAAACAAGAGCCAATCAGGGATACGTTTCAGTACGCGTTCAAAACAGGATTGCAACTCTGCTACAGGCCAACTTGTCCAATCCAACGGGCTTCCATATGAAACGAAGTCCTTACAACGCAGCTGCAGCAGTGCCTGCATACCATCTCTCTTCAACTAAATGGAATTATACATTCATCAACCGCAGCACTTTTTAACCAAGCTAGGGCCCACCAAACGCCACACCACATGAACTATCTGCCATTCAAATTATAAAGCAGCTCGATGCAATAACAAATCCCCAATAGAATAAAGTAATGCCAAAATCAACACCTACTAGTCCTAGTTCCCGAGTGGAAACAACTTTGTGCCAAATTACCAACCGAAACATGTTTCGTGCCATGATATGTACTACCTACAAAACATTTAACACATAATACATTAGGTATACCATTATCTTACCTATACCAACGACAACTATATAGTACCTAGACCCTCCTCGGTCCACTGTGAGGAAAACCTAAGAACGACTGCAATTTACACTAGAATCTTCAACCCCTAATCCGTGACTCCGAATCTGAGGGAAAACGTCTCTCATCTCCCTCTCCCCCGAGGTCGGGGTAAGTACTCCGCCACAACATATCCAAAACCAATGTTTCTGGTTACTCGCCTTGTCTCTCGAACGTGCCGTAATCGCCGTAAGAGACACTAGCCAGACCAATCAGTGTGCCGGCTTATTTTTTGCGCAGGGATTTAACAGGGCCCTGTTAACTGACTAGCGGCTGTTGACAACCACCTGGGGGTTGTCGCGCGTGCACATTGTGATTTGGCTCAAGCAGGTGTTTGGCTCTCCATGTCATCCCGATTTCTCGGTTTAATATTTTATTTGAACTTTATGATGATGCATTTTATTTGCAAAACTCTAATCAAATTAAAAGTCTAGTAGTGTTATGTATTATTATCATTATCATCAAATACCGGAAACCCTTCAGTTCTTGTACATTTGATTTGCAATATTACTATACGGTACAACATCTGTTTATTTTTTGATAGTTTTGTTCACTAATCGAATCAATCTTCCTTTCAATTTTTTCGCATTTCAATAACCTGCGGCCTCATGCATCTTAATGAAGATGAGAAAGACAAGTTTATCATTGCTCGTATCGAAATCCTCCAGACTTCTTATAATCAACCCCGATCTTTCCTGTCCTGCTATGCATTTCGTTAAACTAACTACTTTGACATTGGGCTGACAGAACCGGGTTTGGGCGGGGGGGGGGGGGTTGCACTCAACACTATTAAAAAATGGATAGGGGTGTTAGGCTCGTGCTTCCAAACAAAGGCATTCGGTGACAGAGGACTGAAAAAATGGGGCTTTTTTAAAATTTAATGTTGATAGCCAATTACCCCAAAATAGGGTTTTCTGAGTGGCAAAATGCCAAAATGTTCCCAAATGGGGTCCTTCTGGTGAGAATTTTTATTTTCCCCAAAAATAGGAGTCTTGGGTGACAGTGGTAACCTTTCCAAAATATGGGTTCCCTTTTATTTTTGGTGTTTGGGTGACAACAATGCTGAAAAAAAGGGGAGTCTAAACAGCTTATACATATACGACCGTCGCTTCCAAAATGGGAGTGGCCCGGGGGCTGGGGGATGACATTCCGTGACGTTTGTTATCAGGGTTTTTAGAGTGCCCAAAAAGGTCAAAGGTCATCTAGAAGGTTTCAATTTCCGTAGAACTACTGCTGGTCATCTGTGTCAAAAGTCACACACATAGGTCGAAGGTCACACATTGGTCAGATGCACTAATTGTACCATTTTTTTCGGCAAAATTACCTTAGAAATGGTTTACGGTTTTAATTTTCAGCTCGGCAATGGCCTGACACTCGGGCGGGGAGGGGGAATTTCTCCAAACGGAAGGCTTTACTTTTACGGGGCGCAGCGGGCCGACCAATCCATGATTTTAGAAACGAAGTAGGAAGAAACGGGGAGTAGGGCCATACACAGGATTCTTTTTGGGGTCGGGACCGGCTTCGTCTTTTATTTTAAAACATCCGCAGAAGTGCCCCCCCCCCCCGCAAGAGGGCCTGTGGTAGGGGTAAAAGGAGGGACAGGGCTTCTCTTTGGTCAGATGCCCTCCCGTCACAACCAGGTGAGGACGTTGTTTATCTGATTGGATAAATTATTCATTTTTAACACGAGTCTATTTCCGCTGTCAAATGCTGGGGAACATTTTGTATTTTGGGTTATTGAGTCCAAGTTTTGTTTTTTAAAATAGTAAAAATGAAAAAGAAATCACAAAATAAAAGCAAACGTAATAGAACCCTTCATGTTCACATAAAAGCGAAGGGAAGGAAACGCAATGGAATCACAGAAAATCGGGTGTGGATTTGACCTTTACTCGTCTTAATATTTGTAGGAAAGTACAAGTATGATAAATTACTAGCTCACCCATTTGAACATACCATTTATTACACCTGTTTCAAAAGATGACTTAACGGTCCTTTGGATGGACAAACTTGCTGTAACATTGAATGAGAATGAATTGGGAAAGATTTCGTCAGAGCTGTATAGCGCTGGGAAAAATTCGGTTTTTTTGGAAGAATGGACCCCACTGGGCTTTGGTAAATGGATAGCTTTGCTTGTGTGGCACCTGCATTATGCATGAGTAGGCCCTATGTATTTTTTAGAATAATCAGCCCCTCCTCAATGGAAAATACTACAACCAAAACCAACAAAAAAACCCAGGAAAGAAATCACAAGGAAATTTCTGATTTCTCAGCTTGCCTTCCCCTTCTTTTTTATTTTATATTTTGTTGTTATATTTCCATACTGGACCCTCTGATAGGCCCTCGAAACAATGTAAATTTACACACATTATAATCCACAAAAACACGAAAGTGATCAGTGAAACGTGCCACTGTACTCTGCATAATCAGGCACTAGATCAAAACTTATAAAGGAGCTATTCAATTATCTGCGGTCGCGTAATCGATACATGAGATCCCACGTCGCGTGCCATTGATACCACACTGTTGAGTTCGTATCTGTGGTCCCGGATTAGCATTCAAATTTAACCGAGATGTGCGCAAAGGTAATGCGGTCACTTTAGCTACTGTGAATCGATTACTGCTGGAGAAGTTTTCCCTACAGATTCGTACATAGTCTCGGCGGGCTACTCCTACTCCCTACCTAGTGTTATTCCAGGAGCCCCTGTCATTCCTTTCGGTGGACAAGTTGGTTGGGAGGGCTGTCCAGCTAGGGGGTTGTAAGCTGAAAAGTCCTCAATTTTTTAGTTTACTATTTTTAAAACCAATTGCGCTCTAAACCCAGAGAAAGAGCCGAGACTGGGGTACAGTCTATATAGTATACTTCTCTTGTATGGTTGACATACTGACAATAACACTCCATATGGGGGAATCCCTCTTGCTTATCGAGGGAAAACAACTCCGTACAGGCATTCAAGGCAGTCCCCAATACTTTAATTGGGAAACTGGTTTTCGTTAGGAAATGAAAAAAAAAAAACACACGCTTGCTTACTGTACTGAATACGTTGACATTGATATGAATTGTGCGTTCATTTCTTTCTTTCTCCATCCAAAGTGATATTTTTGTTAGTCGAAGTTTATATGTATGACTATGTATCGGGCTTCATTGCGTGTCTTTCTGTTTCATCCTACTAGTAACTTTGTTGGGCCCACTATTTGCTGTGAACAGCGGAGCCGACAGTTCTACGCACCGACGCTAATGCTCCCCAATTGTAACTTTCGATGGGACGATTGGGAGAAGACAAGTAGATTGCTCTGGGCTGGTCTACATCCTTTTTCCAACATTACTGTAATCCCCAAAAACACTATGGAATTTGTAAGTCTGGTTGCTCTATTTTTTCTGTTGCGCTTTTTCCTGTGAAATTTCAGTCACATTTAATCTTTGAAATAGCTTATTACGATGATACAATATAAAACTTTTTTTTAACATATTCTGTGATCAATCACAAATATAATTTAGGCAGTATGTGATGGTAAATGGATCTGAAATTAAAAAAAAAAATCAATAGCACGATTTAAAAAGTATTTAATAAAGGACCGAAAAAGTTGGCAGGCACAATTAAACAAAATGCTGTACCCACTGTTTAAAAATTATTTTTACTCAGGTTGATAAAAAGGAACACAGACTCTTAATATATGTTGAGTAAATCTTGTCAAAGTTGAGTAACCTTACTCATTGTTTTAAACTAAATCATAGTCATTGTTGGGTAAAATATACTCAGCTTTGTGGTAAGGTGTCCTCAACTTTGACTAACAGAATTTACTCAACAATAAGAGCTGTGACCTTTTTACTCAACTTTTTATCTGGAGTGCTGCATTGAGGTATCATAATAACTATTTCCCCTATTCATGCTATTTTATAAATTTGGTATACTTTGGCCCACTTTTGTTTTTTTATTGAAATAATCTCATATAATCCTTATGGCTCCGTTATATAAACAAGTTTTGTTTGTTTGTGTGTTTGTTTTTATTTCTGTAGGCTAATGACCCATAATAGATATCGTATATTGCAGATGACACGTGGATCAATATTCCTTTTCTTCTGACAATTTGTAAGTACCTATGGTGGTGGTGTTTGTTTAATGAGTAAATCATTACACTTCAGAAACTAATTTCACAAGGCTCCCATATAGTAACGCGTCATGTGTAAGTAAAATGACCCCCTCCCCCCGTTTTGACCGTTGCAATACCCATTGACCCCTTTTTTTCATCTGATACCCAATGGCCTCCTTTTTGCAGCACAATGCCACAGTCGTCACAATCCAGTACCCAATGACTCGATTCCGTCGTTGTCTCCGCATCAAGACTAGCTGTGAATTCTTATATTCAACAACTCAGCACAGGTGTAGAAGTAATTATAGTCCGGCGTACTCATAGTCCGGCTACAATGGTAAAGAATAGAGCACTCAATTCACGCAACATTAGTTTCACGCTTTATTCCGTTATCGTTTATGGAGCTCCGGACTGTGACTCCCGCCGGACTATATCTGCTTTCACACCGCTTCCTGCTTGATATTTGTATTGCAAATGCAAATGGTGCGCCCGCGCAGGCGGAGTGCCCACCTCTCTGTCATTGGCGTATAATTTTGTTGTATGCATATGCCGGTACCTATTTATACTCCTGGGTGGAGAGAGGCAAGCGAGGTAAAGTGCCTTGCCCAAGTGCACAACACTTACAGCTGGGCTCGAACCCACAACCTTATGCTTATGAGGCGAGCGCTGATCCACTGCACCACATGTGCCCCCTTTAATATTTGGGCTCTTAAAGGTGTATTTCGTGATTCCAGTACATTCTATTTTATTCATTGTTCACTAGATAGCCTTGAGAAAAGCTTATTTACAAAATTTGAGTTGATCCCGATCTTGCGGTTTTGTGTTATGGGCAATTGCGTGGTTCCCACGGTTCCATTGGCCACTGTGCTGTAATTTCTGTCAGTTTACGGACAGAAAATTCAAAATTTCGAATTTCTTACAGATACGACCGAATTTGCAGGTACGATTAGGTACACGTGGACTACTAATGCTAACGGTTCAGATAATATAAAAATCTCAACTATTTTAAGGTAAGTCGGGGAAACGAAATGCCCCTTTAATTAATGTCGACCTTTTCCCATGATGCTCCCGGGGATGCATCGAAAAACATCGCCTGTCGAGGCTCCATTGGCGAGAGATTACAGCATTTGAATACAGCATGCAGTCAAATGCACCATGCTTGCTTTACTTTACTGGCCTTGATTATAATTATCCTGGTCAGTAAGGTCCGCTGGCAATTATAACAACTTAGAGTTTTTTACCATCGGTATTGATTTACTATGCTTTAATTTACCCTAATCATAAGTAAATCATAACATAAACATTTACCTTATCGTCATAAGTCAATATTTCTAAAGGAAAGCAACATTTGGTAATTGCCCAATGTTTTGACTATTTAATTTCAGGGATTTATCAAATAACAACCTTTCAACAACATTGAAACGTCCAGGTTCCTTATCGGACTTTGTAAGTATTAACCAACGTATTTTCAATTTTCGACCTATAGTATGTACGTCCAAAGTGGCCTTGTTGCTGGGATGAGCAGGCGTTACTGAGCAAAACATGTATTTTCTCCTGGTTTATTTGTCATTTTGAAGGAACAAATCGACTCTTTTTATTCCATCTATTCATAAACGTTAATTTTAAGAGATAAACTTATTGGACAAAATCATGCATTGATATTTGTCATTGCACGGCGTATTAAATCTCGTACGCGTTGCTTAGAACGTTTACGAGTGACGTTGTTGGATTGATCATTTTCTGGGCGGATGTGTGCATAATTTCGTGCAAACGTCACTGCATTGGATTTCAAGACTGATGCAGTTTTTTGTTGGTAAAAGATTTGGCTCACTGCTGTAGTAACGTTTATATAAGGTTAATGTCTGCATATTTTTAGTTTCTTGTTCATACAAAAATCAATCACTTGCGTCCAGTTTGACTAGACTCATAATGGTACGCGCCCCTGCAGGCTTGTCGCCGTTAAAGCAATAACGCACAGTTTTTTAATGCCCCAATTTTCAAAATTTGATATTTTTTGCCACATTATTGTTTGGTAATTGTCTAGGAACTACCCTTGCGACGAGAATGCTAAAAGTGCGTATTTATCATAAAAATAAGCAATTTGTTGTATAACGTTTTATGTAGATTTATTCGGAGGAAAGCGGATTTGTCCACTGCAGAGAATGTTAAATGGCCCATTGGTCTCGGTACATTGTTTCGTAACTTGGCATATAGCCCAGCCACCGTTCATACACTTCAGTTGGCTTCCGGCTCAGTTGACCAATGGGCGTCGGCATTTCTCCCGGGCTTTGGCGTTTTCCGCCATGCGTCCCGTCACATAGCATCAGATCTGCGTAGGAGAAGGTCCATGTTTTGTTACTTGACAATAAATTGTTTTTCACCACCCTCCTCTCCCCTTTGTTATATAGAGGGTAGTATGCACCATTTTATCTTTCATATTTCTTAGCCAAAAGGCATCTTCATTGCATTTAATTTTGGCATTTTATTTTGAGTCTTCATTATATGGCATTTTTATCTTTACGGATAATGGATGTGGGCGAGCCAGAAGTAACTGCCTCAGGCTCTGCAGTTTATGCTCTTTGTATTAATTACAGCATTTATCAATGTTTATGCTGGCAATAGCAAATATTAATGGTATTTTCATTTAATTTAGTGCAGGCAATCCTAGATGGTATTTAATTCAGATTTTAATCAATCAGTCTCGCCTATTCATTAATTTCATAATTATTAATAATTGGTCAATCTATCTTCGATATGGATGCCTGTGAGGCTTGAGAGGTAACTGAATTCTCAGGTCAACCAGTTGTATTGTTAATATTTCAACAATGTTAGGCAGTCTTGAGGGGTAGTTGACTTTAGGAGCCCTTTAACGGTTTGATTCACAACTTTAATCCAATATCTATGGATCCCTGAGATGATGCGAGTAAGCAGACTAAATGGGAAATTATCCAATATAGGTAATGTCAGCTAATATTTGGTACAAGGTTCTCTGATGATAGTATATAATATAAGAATAATATAATAATAAATATTGGATTTTATAAAAGCGCAATTTCATCTAGATCACAGCGTTGTTTGCCTATTATCTCTAACGCTGCGTCAGGGAAATTCGTCCAATACATTTCGCTTCACTAGGCTGGCAGTGGCCACCGCGCACATCCTTATAGCACTTAGATTGTAATAGTCCCCATAACAGCTTCCCAAATAATGCTTGGGTCGACGAGCAAGTGAGTAACGGGGATGCCCAAGTGCACAAACACATTGGCGACAGCGGGGCTAGAACCCACAAACTTTGGATCATGAGTCGGCAGTCATAGCACTGGACCACATGTGCCCAAATGATGTATTAATTTTGCTTTTTAGTTAATTTAAATCATTTGGTGAAAAATTTGGGCAAGAGGAAACTGTCTTTCATGCCCAAGGGGATTGCAATACTAAGGATTTTTTATTTTGCATATGTGGGTTGCATACAAAAATAATTGCTAGTGGCTTTACAGACATTGAATGTTGGTTTTACAGATGGCTCAATCTTTGGTATGGGTTTACACATGTCATAGGGGAAGCTGTCTCCAAAGTAACCCATGGTGTTGAAATTACTTATTCTCAGCCGGCCATATGAAAACCCTATGGTTGTTTTGGATAACCTGTTATGAATAATAAGTACTTTCTACTAACGCAACGATGTGTATCAATTTGGCAAACCTTTGTCTTGTCCCTTCTTGTGCATGGACATTAGCAATTGATGCCAGATTGTCCTTAACGGCAGAGCTGACATGCAAGTTTATGTCCGTCCATGAATGTGCCAGTGCCACCTCAAGAAAATACCGTCTAACTTTACCTTGCCTGAACCATAAAACAACAAATGAGGGGCGTGGGCCACGTACATGGCTCTATTTCCCGGCTTATTTCATATTGGAAGGCCGTTTTTTTTCCTCCAGCAGTCGTTGAATTATTATCGAGATCTCTGATATTAATTATTCTAATCACAAAATTCCTCCGTTTGCGACACAGAGACATTTTCGAGCTTAAGGGATTTATTGGCTGATCTTATCGCACATAATATAATGAAATATCTCTAATAAGATGTACCAGATGTTGCGAAGAAACCACGATTTTCATGCTTAATTTTCGTAGCAATAGACGATTTTACGCAGCCGCCATTTTATTTTTACGCTATCGTTTGGTGCCCAAGCCGGTTTAGTCCTTCACACCAACCGATCGATGTTGGTGGTGAGTCAAGTTCTGGCCTGACCCTTACGAACGACTATCAGCGTTACCTTTAACATGGAAATTAAAATACAGCTTTAATTTCAAAGTTTTTCCTTTAAAATATAAAATCTCTCAAAAGTGGCTACATTTGTGTGTAATTTTTAGAAAATACACGGGGATTCTGAGGAATACCAGTTTTTAAAAGAAAATGAGAATGTTCAAGGGGGCATACGACGAAGCGTTTCGCTCGGTACATTGAGAAGTATTAATTGCTATAACCGCGCATTGTTGGCTTTTCGAATATGACCTTAGAGCTCCTTATTACCAGGTTGAGCCGAGATCGATCTTTTTTTCCTTTGTTTATGGCCATTTCGTTTCGCCTCACGTCAAAAATAAATATGAATAAAATATCACAAATATGTTCAATGCTGCAATGTAAATGGTAAACTAAGGTAATTATTGGACATCGTTTTCCCAATAAGAGACTCGGAACTGGCGCGAACCCCTCTTCAAATGTCCAATTTTTCGAGGATTGTTGGTGTTTACGCCAACTAAACCTTGTTAATCACAAATTATATTAAAATACACCTCTTTACATTTCTTTCCCAATCACTGAGGTTTTAAAAAGTGTAGTTTTTTTGCAATAAAAATTTCCGAACGAACTTCGCTCTTACCTTTGTGTGCTCACCGAAGTGGCAGACTGACTGAGTCACGTGATCTATTTCGTTCGCTGCCTTCTGTTTCGGTATTGCGTGCGGCGTTGTAAATATGGTACAAGGAATAAAGATGGCAGCGTCCACGATTGTGTACAGCCGTGTACATTTGCGGAATAAATCGGATTTTTTGCATCTATGCGTGTAGGAATCAAACTTGAAACTTTCAGTATGTAGTTTTGATTGCACTACGAACTATATATGTCGCGGTAAGTCCATACCAAGATGTCAATTTAACCATCCACAGATATGGTTTAATAGCCAGTTACACAGCAAGATTCCTAAATCACGGGTAACCAGAGCTTTAGGCTTCATGGGTGGAGACTATAGCTCATACTCCAAGGTACCCCATTGAGTGCCTTTGATGCGTACCTACAATAAGTACTTGTTGAAAGTATACGAACCACTGGATGGGTAGCAGCTATGTTTACTTGGCAGTACCCATCCTATAGTGTACTCTGCAGTTGCCTGCTAGGTGACGAACGGACTCATGTAAGCCACCAGTAGTGGAGTACCTCGGAAGCTACTCCACGGAGTACCTTCACAGGTACTCCCCTACCAGCTGCCTAGGAGGCAGCCACATTGGACCATAGAGGGCGCCAAACATTCCATTGTTGTTTACGACTTTCTGATCATTTTCAAGCTTAGTAACATCTATATTTGAGTTGAGCATCACCAAAAACCCCTATAAATGACATTTTGTGTAAAAACATATACATATGTGACCAAAATGGTTAAAATAAATGGATATTAAAATTACTAAAAATAAAACCCCCCACAAAAGCTCAAAGCTCATTTGCATGGGAGTACCCATGCAGGTACTCCCGTATGGTGTGACTAGTGGTTAAGCTACTGCGTGTGGACCTAGGTGGATGGTTACCCCCACTTTTGCGGCCGGCGATGTGGTACCCATGCGGGTGGGTACTCCGCGGCTACTTAATAGTCACTTCAAAGGTACTCCCATGAAGAAATTGGTTGTGTACCAATACAACCGTTGTAAAACATCTCAAATTGTGAAATTTAAGGCGCTCTTCAAAAAAAGGTGCTTTTATTGCTTTTTAAACGGAGCGCGTGCGTGGTCATGATTTTTGTGCCAATCACTCAAAGACATAAAAATATTCAGCCATTAGCCTCTAATCAATAAAGGCAAATTAAAAGTGAACGATATGGTGTAAACGTCCCAACTCTAGAACATGCCATTTAAAGCCACAATCAGTCATTTTCCAAATTCAAAATGTTTATTTTGTTTCTAAATTGCTGATGTCAGGTCATATCAACACATATGTTACTGTTCTTTGCGAAAACAGGCACTAAAGCATCTTAAGTGGTCTTGAAGATCCATTTACGACTGTTTTGTTAACTAATAAAAGTCGGATCCTACATTTATTGCATAAAAAAATCGTGATTCTTACATACGGCGTAGTAAAGGTTCTTGTTCCGATTATGTGTATTGTGTTCTCTACTTGATGAGAGCCTGAGACGCATTAATGCATGTTGCAAAGCCCTATTCAATACTGTGCTAATATTGATGGTTAACCACTAAAACGACGAGTTTTTTTGTGTATATCTTGGGAATGAAATGGATTTGAGGGCTCACATTTCAGGACGACAATGAGAAAAATACGGCCTTTCATCTGATATCAAAATCGATACTACTTCCGGGTAAATCAGGGGGTCCCAAAGACGATCGGAACGCGCACCTTAAGCTTAGCCACTTACAGGGTGTTTGCTACAACCATTTCCAATACAACAGTGCCAAAATGGACTTTGATGAAAAATAGGGGCGCGATTTGTTTACATTTGGAAGAAATAGCTGATAGTGGCTTTAAATATTTCTGATATTTCTGCTCTTTGGTAAAGTAACCAATTTAGGCCTACATCTATTAACACTTAAGTGCCTAAGGTGTTTTCACTCATAATTTTTTTTGGTGGGCTTAAAGGGGGTTCATAGACCCCCCAAAGGAAACCACTTTCCCGATAGAATTTTCAAATTGAACTCATACCACATTTGAGGGGGCATAATACAAGGCCAAAGGTGCAATATATGAGTTCCAGGTGTATCGTCGGAAATTAGGGGCAATTCATTGTTTTCGAATGCGTCAAAATCGGCTCAAACGTACCATGTTTCCGCGACCCTGCTTGTACAGCATACACATTGAAAATCATTTTGATGTTTATATCTGCTCAGAAGGACCAATTTACATATATTAACACAACCTTACCATTTTGTAGATTCTTGTATTTTTTTGTGGGGCAGTCGTATTTGCCAGAGGTTTGTACAGGGTGGGCGCTCAGGGTCGCTCTATGACGGAATCGCTTCTTTTCAGCACAAAAGGGTTATTATTTTTTTTCTGATCATGTTATTATTTTGTTACATCTTATGAACATCTAAGCAGAAAAATATTTCTGGAACAGTGTTTTGCTAATTTTATTTTTAAAAAGAATCACAACTCCTCGTTGGGGCCTAAGGGGGGGTCCTAGGACCCAAACTAATATCTCATTAACGTCGAGAAAACTTTAGTAATTAGTTATGGAAAAAAAGCGCATCGCTAGTTACACATTACCAAAAATAAGTTCAAATATTTTTCACGAGTGAGAAATCGCCGAACAACAAATCTTTGGGTACTATGGAATCCCCCCCCCCCCCGGCCGTAAGTGTTAAACATTGCTGAATACTAATCATACTAATATATATTTTTTATTACAGCTGGGCCGTTCAAAATCCAAATTACGACATTTCAAAGTTCTTTCAAGTACCTCTAATATGATAATGATGTAAGTACATTTAAAATTTCTAATTCGATATGGCCTCACACTGAAAAATGCCACTTATCTTAACTTATTTTTTGAGTTTAATAAGTGAATCTGAAGTAGGTTTAATACCACCCGAAGAAATTAAACGCATCTCCTTCACGTCACTTTTTTCTCTTCATCTCGTGTCAGCTGAGACGAGGTGTCAGTGTCGGGCGGGCCAGAAAAATTTCATTTGTTTTTTGTTGTTGTTCGTTTTCGTCCTCTGAGGCAAAGTATGATCATGCTATTTCATTACATACAGTGAGTCAAAAAGATTTACAGTCGATTTCAGAAAAATATTAAAATACTTAACAAGCTTAGAAATTGATTTTGATACATGAAAACAAGAGCTCATTATATCCACTGTCCTTAGTAAAAAAAGTCAAAAGTTAACATTATTTTAAAAAAAAAAAAAAAAAAAAAAAAAAAAAAAAAAAAACCAAATTGACCACGGTTGTACAATTCTACCGTCCCACAGCAGCAAGCCATTGATTTACTGATTCTAATGCTAATAACCTTTCTTTTTTTTTCTAACGTACCATACCAAAATCGGTACCAACCTTTGTTGATAATTTCTTAACAAATTTTGTCAATGAACAGTAGCGTAACAGGGTAGTAGGGGGGGAGAGCGTTTCCCCGTCCCCATGGGTCTGACAAAAATAAGCTAGCGGTAACGCAGGAAAGTGGGAAAGGACAAGCAGAAGGGAGTAAGAACAGAGAGGCGAAGGGATATAAATGGATTAAGCTGTCAAAAGGACAGACGAGATATTGAGCTGTGTGTTTATGTTGCAAATATTCATCCCCAAAGTAGCCCCCCCCCCCCACCCATCAGATTACGAAGACGTCGTGAAAAATGTGGGTCAACCGGTTGTATTGCATAGGATTTACCATACCTATTTGCATTCAAAGTTTCCACGAAAAGATATGTGAACAATTTCGAACATTCATTGAAATAATGCTTCAAAAGTTGGGTGCAGGATCCATAAGTTTGTTAATGTTATCAGAATAATGAAAGAGTTTGACAGATTTACAGAGAGGTATCAAAGCAACAACGATGTCTGATGTTACTTGTGTACTCATTAAAAGTTTCTTTGGCCATATTCCATAACATGCGCAGTGATCCTGGGACAGAGTGAAAAATGGGTACCTATCTTTAAGATAGCATAACTTCGCAATGCAAGGTTCAAAAATCAAAATTCAAAATTTCTCTAGTACGGGAAATAATCTTGTTTTGTATGTGGGAGTCAATATCTTCGTAAGTTTCCGCTGCTGTAGAAAAATTTAAACAACAAAAACGAGGGTTAAAATCTTTTGGGGGGACTCACCCTGTTACAATAACAGATTAAACATACAAAAAGCATTTTTAATACCTTTTCCCGGAGGCTCAAAGCGCATACAAATAGAAGAAATTTTTTAGGTGCTAGAATAGATTACACAAAAATTAAATGCATCATGAAAAAGATAAAAAAGTCATATGCAACAAAAATGGCAAGAGCAGCAGTAACACATGAGACGAAATATATTCGTCTCAGGTAGTAACATAAAACAGCATACATGTTAAATAACAAGATCAGTTTGGAAACAAATATGTCTTAAGAACCTTCTTAAAGGCATCCACTGAAACAGAGTTTCTGATATTCCTCGGGAGGTTATTCCATAGCTTAGATGCATGAACTGTAAAAGTCCTATCACCAGCCTGGTTTTTGTCTGGGTTTTCATTGGGCTAGTATACAAATATTGACTGCTATGAGGGGCATGGGTGAAATTTAACTATAGGCCCAAGTGATCTCGAAACATACTATGCCCCGAGGCGTAAGCCGAGGGCATCCATAGTGATGGTTACGAGATCACCGAGGGCCTATAGTTTCAACCATGCTCCGAATAAAAAGCAGTCAATATTTGTTATATAACGAAATATATATATAGATTTTGTCATCACACAGGCCTATATCATGTGTAGCTCATGAGCTGTAGGCCATGTTGTCATGGCGTGCATGCATGGTTTAACAATTTTGTGTAACCGTAGGGTCCAACACTTGTCAAGAATTAGCAATCGCAATCAACCTTTCTTGTGTTGAGGAGGACCGATGGAGTGATGCTGGAGTCCAAAACGGATCGCCGTAATCGACTTCTTGCCATTTTTTGTCGGCAAGATGTGTACAATTTTCCTTGCAGCCCACGAATTCAGCAACTGGTACAATACACCGCTCAAGCATTGGTCCCTAACACGTGAAAACACACACACATCACGACTAAATGTGATAATTCCAACTTATATTTCTGTTACAATCACCTATAACACAATGTTGTCTCTTGATTTATGCAGAAATCTTTGGATCTAGGTGCTTATCAACGGTAGAAAATCATTTGCCAGCGACCCGTCAAACCTGATTGCCGATGCCATGGGTGTGCAGCTATTTTATTTCCAAAAGGCAAAGCGCGACGCCGATGGCGCTATGACAGGTCGCTGTCAACAACATAGAGGGGAGGTTTCGAGTAAGAGCATTAACAACAACCGCAAAGAATGAATAGGACTACTGATGCTGCGATTCAGCCATTCCCTTGCTATTGTTTGTATCCCCGGTTTGTATCAGACTTTACACTACAGCACAGTCTCCCCACATACGAGTAAACAATATACGGTCTGCTTATATTTATCTCTTACACCAGCTGAGCTTCAATATGTACACTGATAATACGGATGGATAGTCCGTACGGCAGTCTATGCTGAGAAGAGAGGTTGTACCGGGCAAGTTAATGAATGAGATGCCCGCTCTACCAGGGCATAGTTCATTTTTGGTTCAATTCTAGTTTATTACGTGTAATTCCATGCCTCCAATTTTAACCAATCAGATGACAGGAATCTATAATGAGTATTATAATTCCTATTACAACTGCTATTTCTGCTATTTACCTTGGGGAAATAGTATCAAATATTGACTGCTATGAGGGGCATGGGTGAAATTTAACTATAGGCCCGAGGCCCAAGGTGGTTTTCAAAACCATGCCATAGTTTGGTTTCGAGATCACCGAGGGCCCATAGTTTCAATCATGCCCCAAGAAAAAGTCAATATTTGTTTTATATCCTAAGTGCATTTTTGCACTTTTCAAATATCACGGGTCGGACCCCTGCATTGTTTTAGGGGGATATTGCACAAGAACAATAACGCTATACATAACGTGGGGGGGGAGGGGAGAGGAACCTTCCATTACCAGTATGTAGCATTTCCTCTAGGGACATAAGGATAAACGAAGTATAGATTATTGTCATCTGATTGGTTTAAAGAAAATTTTAAGCCAGGATTCTTACAAAGGCAAGGCCTAATCTCTACCGTCCCTTAATCGCTTCAAACCCACCTTTACCATTGTAGCCGGGCCGTGAATACGGCGGACTATAATTACTTCCATTGGCTTAGGAAGATTTTCAGGATTGGGGGGGCCCACCGCGAGGTTGCCGCACGAGTGAGGGGGGCAGTGCAGGCCAGCGAAGGTGGGGGAAATTTTCCCATTTTTTCTTGCTCCCCAGTTTGCCCCCCCCCCCCCCCACCCCCCCCCCCCCCACCCCCCCCCCCCCCCCCGCCCCCCCCCCCCCCCCCACCCCCCCCCCCCCCCCGAGAGAAGAAAAATTCTTGGCAACAATCGCCAATTTGGGGCCCAAAATCACCAAAAATTGGGCAAGCAAATATCAGCGCGATTTGGGCCAAAATTTGTTTAAAATCTCAAGCTTTTCCCCCAGAATTTTCACTTATTGTCCCAAAATAATCCCGTTTTCCCCTACACAAAAGAAGTCTGGCGCTGGGGAGGGGGGGGGTTGCTTTGGAAGTTGATGTTTTGGTTAAAAAGTGTTAAGATTATATGGGGGGGCTTAAGGATATTTGAGCCCCGCCCCACCAAAATTATTGGGAGTGACAGCCCCCCCCCCCCCCCCCCCCCGCTCCCCGCTTCCTAAGCCTATGACTTCAGCCCGACTTTAGCACTGGATGTGCTACTTCGGTCAGAAATCGTGACGCGGCCTAGTGGAATTGGTGCGCTTAAATGTATTACATTACAATTTATTACACCTCATGAATATTCATGAACATAACCATGCTAGTCTGGCTGATTCCCATCCGCGTGGCTATTTCCTAGGGAAATAGATGCATAATGTTGAAATAAAAACATCTCCCCGCCCCAGTAGTATACAGTGAGTGAGGTTTGTAATAAAACAAATACACATGTTGATACGCGAAATAGGCACACTATGTTCCCTTGAGTACTGGTGCGGGGCCTATCACCCCTCACCCTTCGGGTTCGGGTGATAGGCCCGTAGCCAGTCACCTCGGGAAAATAGTGTGCCCTATTTTTCTCTAACCATGTAGTATTTGTATAATACTTGGCTAATTATCACTGACCTCTACACATGGATAGTGACTGCCGCACAGTGTTATGGTCGCCGAGTGGAAACAACAGAAGTTGTTTTAGCATTGGAATGTGGAAGGAACAATGCAGTACACTGTGGAGGGCCGGCAGAAATATCCACACAAGAGGTGTACTATTGTTATACAAAATTGACACGGTGGATGCATTGTTTCCCGCCATATTGCCAAGGCGGGTAAAAAGCAACGTCCTGTTGTTTCAATCGGCGACTCAAACCCGCTATCCAGAGGTCAGTGGCTTAGTACGGAACTGGACCTTCACCCGGGCTCGGGGTGATGCATGGTGATAGGTTAGAGCCAATTCCAAGGGGGAAATAGGGGGCCCTATATTCCTCTAACCGTGTGGTATTTTCATACTAGAGTTTAAAGGACATGGCTCGATAACTAATAGCCTCGTTCCCAGAAGCCCCAGATTTTATCGGAAGTGGTCAACATTTGGTATCAGAAGAAAGAGAGAAAGGATGTGTGGTTTGGAAGTTATGAGTGAAAATGTGCCCCATTTTGGTCGACCAATATTAATTTTACACAGTATAGTACTCTATGGAGCTTACAAAATCACGTTTTTAGCTCTCGCATCAAAACAGATTGAAATATCGGCGCGAAATTTTACAGATGGGTTTTGGAGTGAAGGCAAATCTATCAAAATGAAAACTTCATGTGCTTAAATCGGGCCAGCCCCTTTAAAGATTAACTTATAATTCTAAAATGCGATGTTATTTGCATTTATAGAGACCTGTCTTACAACCTGATTCCATTCATTTCTAACGGCACGTTTATCAGCTGTTCTAACACAGTTACGATGTAAGCATAATACTTATTGTTTTTCTTGATAAACTTTTTTCGACAGTTAAACTGTTTTCGAATTATTATTGTACATCTATAGCTTGCCATATCCGAAAAGATTTCCAGATTGGCCTATGGGATCCTCTGGGAGAAATATCAACGGTACATTACTTTTGGGACAAACTCGTTTCGACGACCTGCGCAATTATTTTGGATATTCCAAATTATCGAACCAATCAATTTGATTAAAATAACATTTGTTTGTGTTTTAAGGGTATTTCTTAGATTAAAATGGAGGCCAAATCTGAATGTGCATTAAAATGTTTAATCTATTAGATTTATATTTCAATGCATTTCGATTTTAATATTTAATCTAAAGTTTGATTTGTCCCTCAGATATAATCCAATTTTATTAAATTTTAATCTAAAAAAATTAGAGAGTATACAATAACGCTCTCCCTTTCCCTTTTAAATGATTTTTTTTTATTAATGTTTCCACTTATTACACTGTTATTTTTTTTTACTAAAAAAAGGTGGTTAGCGGACAATTTAATTGAATACGTTGAACGTGGAGGATGGGATGGTTTAAACTCGCTTGCTGAACTGTAAGTTGCCTTCATTAAGTATTTAGACTATAATTAGTTGATATCGCCATAAAAAACTGAATTCCAAGATGAAATCACCCTTTACAAAATATATGAGAGTAATGAATATTTTTTTTTACAGACGACTTGAAAATAACCCAATAACATCTTTAAATCCTGATTTTATGTTTGGCCTAACGGATAGGTTACACAGCCTGTAAGTATCAAATTTGTTTAGTTTTAATCTACTTTATAATACTTATAGCCTTCAATAATCGTGTGATCAGCATGCTGGTGGGAATATGTCGATATGTGCCTGCATGAAATACCGCGCATTACAACTTAACGCATCTGTGCTATTTTGATATGTAGAGTGTGCCAAAAAATGTAACATTCAGGAAAAAATATTTAAAACACTTCTGTTGTCAATCGTTGCTAAATTTACATTGTATAAAGGCCTGTCTCTCACTCTATCATTTCCCACCTACTCCACCCCATTTGGGTGCGCAGATCCAGAGATACAATCAATTAAAGCAATAACAGCACATTCTTGGAAGAGCGCCCCCAATTTTCAAAAATTCGTTGATATTTTTGTAACCATAGTTGTGTTCGTAATTGTCTAAGTCAAACTATACCTGCGAAACGACAATGCTAAAAAAGTGTATGTATCATGAAAGAAGCGATTTTATCAAATTTAGGAAAGTGGGATCCCGATTGTACTTAACGGCAGGAGCTGAAATGACTAAGTTTATGCCGTCCATTCTGAAATAGTGCCACCTCAAAGAAAATTACCTTTCTAATTTGACTGCCTGAACCATTCCTGAACCGACGGAAACAACTAAGATGAGCGTAGACAACATACATGCACGCAATCTCCCGGGTGTTTTCCATTGGAAGGCCTTTCAGTAGCCGTTGAATATTATCGGAATCTCCGCATCTTAATAATCTAATTACAAAATTTCCTCCGTTTGCGACACATAGAGAATTTTTGAGCTCTACCATTCACAGGTATATTACTCGCAATTACCAAAACAACTGTGCAAAAAAATCTATTTGGAAAAATGGGGCGCTCTTCAAAAAAAAAAGTGCTGTTATTGCTTTAAGTGAATAGTGAATAGTTGGACCATGTCACAGGCCTCAGGGATCTATTTATCTCGGAATAGTAGAGAAATGGGTATGAAAAGTGATTTGGTGGCATAACTTTTGAGAAGTGTGAGCAGATTAACAAAACCATTCGTCGGCTGTTATGACCATATGACACATGAGAGCTTTTTGACCAAAATTAGTTAAGTTTAATTTCCACTCTCCGAAGCCATTGCAATTGTTTAAATGAAATATACTTATCATTTTCATCAGTGAAAAATGAGCTTCCTTTATGGATTATGGTTGAATTATAGAGCAGAATCTGACACTTCAGTACATTATGTGGTTCAGTGGGTCGGAACAGAAAAGACTCATTTTAGTCAAATCCATTTCATATGTTGATATCAATAGATGATATGTGAGATACATTATATATGATATCATGCGACGGACAGAATTTCGATTTTAGTGAGCTGGTGTTCAGACATCCGACACATAACTTTGGCCGTTAATCAATACGTGCAGCAAACTTCAGAAAAGTATGCAAATAATCTACAATACGATGTGTTTAAAAATCAACTACTCTAGTGCACCCAAAAACGTTACATATTGCAAAAAAACAATTAACGCTTTATTTTTTATTCATTAATGATGAGCACGTGTGGTCTATGGAACACAAAGTGCAGGAATCATGTCATAGTTGGAGTTCGAGCCCCGCAGTGGCCAACGTGTTGTGTCCCGGGCCAAAACACTTTATCTCAATTGTCTCACTTCACCCAGGAAGTGCAATGGTTTTGGGGTGTTTCTAATAATTATCAGAGCTGTTTTGATATTAGAGTGTATCAATGCGCATGGCTACAGAGCGCCATAAGCTCTATGTAGCCAGGCGCGTATGTCAGGGTATTATGTTTTGAGAGAGATTATTTTGCAGGGGAAGTTTCTGGAGTTTTGAGTTATTGCCAGGAATTTAAACAAAGCATGATTGATGTTGAACTCATATTTTTGTCGTAATTTATCCATTGATATTACTAAGAGCTTTGAAAAACAAAGGTTTAAGATGATTTTTTAATGTCATGGGACCGAGACTGCCATAGTTCAATGCATGTAGCAGGTTCACAAGTACCGTTTGGGAATCTCCAATGCCCAAATCGAGCAGATCGGTCCTACCCTCCCTGTACAGAACCACAGTATAGTCTCAATCTTGATCGATGACGCTTGCCTGTGACAACAAGAGATACAGAATGCTTGCTGCTTGCCGTATTGTAGTGAATAACGGTAACGAGATGAATGGTTGGTGTCACGTGTCAGGTACAGGTCAAGTGTCAGGTATCATGTAAAGGTGCTCTTCGGGGGCGACCGCTATATAAATCCGACTATGGTAAATCAAGGTCTGTACATAGACCTATGCCCAAAGTGCTATATTTTTTTCCAAAAGAACCGTATCTTATGTCTAAAACAGTTACAAAATTTACCTTTCCTAAAAGATTCAAAAAACCGACGTACGATAATCGGTTGTTTTTTTCAAATGTAGGGATACGTACGTCATTTTTACTGAATGGGTCCCCCGAAGCAAAATAATAACCATCAATGCCGTGACGTCATCAAATCTTAATTTTTCCAAAAAATTGGAGGTATTCCCTTAATAAAATTCCTTTTTAAGATTAAACATCTGTATTATGGTCTTTTAATAATTAATATTCAATTGTTCCCCGCAGGAATGTGAAAAAGATGGGTCATAAGTCTACAAACTGAAAAACATCAAGTCAGCAGGAGTAAATACCCTTACCGTGGACGAATGAGCAGACATACCCGTGTTAGTTGTAGCAGCTTACAGCCAATTGCGACGCGGTGCGGGGTTATGCGTCCAGGTGTAAATGGGGTGCTGTTAGGGGTAGTCATACCGTTGCGCCTTTATAATTGGCTGCCGAATTTGTTCAATATGTGACAAAGTGATTTATCCTAGTGACAGATCGGAATAAATGTTAAAAGCGCTTGATGACCTAGTGTGTAAAGCGCGAATATAAATACTGGCATTTTTTTTGATTATTTTAACACTGATTTTCTCGAAACAATTTTTTTTCTCGTGTGGTAGTTCGTCTGTCAGAACAGCGACGAATTATAAGCACACGAATGATTACACACAAACTTGACTCCACATCGTTTTAAACCTCAATCCCCGGGTTGATTTGGGCTTGCTTTGTTCCATTAAAATGAGTGGAATATACCAGCAAAACACCAGAGGATTGCATTCCTTGCAAATAATAGTCAAAGGAAGGGGTGGCTTACTGCAACTGGCTTGTCAACCGTCCCAATTAGTTTACACAGCTTCATTGTTATGTATTACCCTATAAGCTTCACAACAAAGTTAGTGGCCCAATGTGGAATATGACTTGTTTAGGGATGCATTCTGGCAATTATATGCAGTCAAAATAAAATTCGCTCTTGTTTTACTGCATTGTTTTGTTCGAAGTGCATTCACCGCCTAACATTATTCGCATTTTAGCACATTTTGACATGCGCATAAGCTTCTTCACATAAAATTATTCGCATTGAAATATCCGCATAAACATATGCAAAACTTTATGCGCATTAAATTATTCGCATACCAATATTTGCAAAACTTTATGCCGCATAAATTATTCGCATTAAACAATTTTGCAAAACTTATATGCGCATTAAATTATTCGCACAGCAATCTTTAAAAACTTTATGCGCAAAATTATTCGCAGAAACAATATTTGCAACAACTTTATGCGCATTAAATTATTCGCATAACAATTTTGCAAAACTTTTATTTTACTGCGCATTAAAGTATTCGCAAACAATATTTGCAAAACTGTATGCGCATTAAATTATTTCGCATATTGTGTGAATTAAAATAGTTACATGTGTTTTGTAGCATTTTCGCATTCACAGAAAGATATGCGCATGTACCGTATTCGCATTTAATTAGGCCTATTCACATACGTTTGTTTGCAATATATTATTAGCATGATTTTCTTAGCATTTAATTATTCGCAGAAAAATGTTTCGCACAGGTTTTTCCACATAAAATAAATCACCTATATTTTGGTACATTTAATTATCACATTACTTTATGCGCAATCTGTCATTCGAGCATTTTTATGCGCCCTTAGTCACATATACAATTTTGTAAATATTTTGTAAAATATTGTATGCGGCATTTTTCAAGCGAATTGATTTTATGTGAAGAAGCTTATGCGCATGTCAAAAAATGTGCTAAAATGCGAATAAAGTGATGCTGGTGAATATACACTTCGAAACAAAAACAGAACGTATTTTTGACCGCATTATGCCAGAAATGCGTTGCCATACTTGCTTTGTAAGTTTGCTCTACTTCCTTTAATATCATAACAATTGATCTGGGGAAAAGTTTTACGTAGCTAAGAAAGGTTCTACTTTTTATAAAGTTTCTCACAAAGTGTTTTTTTTTTTCCTTTTAAAAAAATAATCTTCTGACTGTTACACTTTTTGGCCACACTGTATTACCCGGTTAACATCTGAGCACCTTGTTAACGACCGCTAGTTCCGTTGTGCCGACCCTTGCGGTATTATGATGAGCTATTACTGAGCTACGATTCATATAGTGGTGTATAGTGTTACATGTAACCAAAACCGAAGACAATCCCTTTGGCCCAGCTTAGTCCATAGATCAGCAAGGTTGTCAACAGGGAGCTTTCACCGGCATCGCAATGATAATAACAGCTACAGAGGTGCATATCACGATATTTGATACCAATTAAAAGGATTCTGGTACTGTGCAATAAAAGTCCTCAGTTTTACTTAAAGCGGTCACGGCACATGTTCAGAAAATATGAAATTTCTTCATTTGCACTCCCAAAGGATATTAGTCTAGGCCATTGGAAGAACAGAGATAAGCAGATAAGGACGATAAGAAGAGGCTAACAACATCTGAGTAGGTAATTTGTATGCTAACTTTTAAGTGTGCCTAACTTTAATCAACAATTGTGTAATTACATGAATATCATAGAATCTTACTCATTGATATTAAAACCACAAAGGTCACCTACCGGTCAAACAAGGTGCATGTCGTGAGAATCGGCTCTGGTGTGCATTTTCTTATATTACACGCCATTTCCGCGTAGTCTGCTGAATTAATGTCGCCGGCGACATTAATTATAACATCGTTCTGTTTACCCATAAGCGTGCTGATTTGGGCTTAATAATTTCAGGTGAGGGCTAACGTATATAAAAGCTTTATAACCATGCAAACATTTTGAAAAATCTAGGAGACGCACTACTTTTCAAATGTACCAGTTTCTCTTTAAATCAACCTGGACCTTGTTAAAAACCTGCAACAATGAGCAATCACGCACAATTGCCTGGAAGCTTGGTTACCCTTTCTTCCATGGTTACACATATATTGGTAAAGTAAGATAATAGACCATATTCAATATGATGTCAGCCACCAGACATGTTGGTGGACAAGATGCATACATTCCAGGACTACAATACATTCAGCTGTCAATCGATCCATGTTTAGCGATTGCACAGGGATCATTGACAGGTGAATGTATTGTAGTACTGGAAAGCGTCTATCTTGTCCACCAACATGGCTGGCTATTGAATACGGTCTATAGCTTCTTTTCTTATTATATTCTCACAGATTTTTTTGAAGGATCTTCCATTAAACGTTTACAACCCGGGACATTCTCCAAACTACAGAAGCTGATGATATTGTAAGTATACTCCGTCCAAATGAAGGCGATGTTAGTAGAGTGAGGCACATCATTAAGAATGCGTCGCAATATTATAAGAAACCAATACAGAAATAGTCCTATTTACCAAGTTCCAATTTCCTTTGTCTACCAGTAATCTTCCATAGTAATATATTTCAGACTTCTTCTGAGAAAATATTAGGATTTGCTGTGTATAAATTTGACTGAAAATAAATCTAAAACCTCTCTATGTACCAGTGGCGTAACCAGCGTAAGCCCCCCAAACGGAACCCTTGCCCCCCGCCATCCCCCAAATGAACTGACCTTTTGTACAGTGTCTATGGAGAAGGACCCAAATTAGCCCCCTCAAAAATGGCTTGGCACCCCTTCTGCCCCCCATTTGCAAAGGTCTGGTTACGCCACTGCTATGTACCCACCTCTAATTTCGTTTCTTCGCGCTTCGTTGCAGGAAGCTTAAAGACAACAAGATAGAATCATATCCAGGGAATACCTTTATTCCAGGTCATCCCAATTCGCATGTGATGAGTTTGTAAGTAAATTGCAAGCCATAACCATAACAATATCTCATGATCTATTGTGAGAAGTAAGTCCCGTTCAAAGTTGACAAAATACATTTTTCAGGGCAATTTTACTCCACTGATTATGTAAATGGCTGTTGCCCAAATTAATTTTCAACCCATATTCTACAGATGGGTGACAAAATGGCCAACGAAGAAGATAAAAACATGTGTCATAACCTATCATTTCTAAATTACATGTGTCAAAAACATGTGGCATAACTTATAACGTCTTAATTGAGGTTTTAAGTCGAGGTAATTTCGAAATTCACCTTAAGGTACTTGCAGAACGATGTTCTTGCATTGCAGCTAGATGTCAAACATTTAAGATGGGAAACAAGATGGCTTCCACACTGGAAAAATATACATGTATCTCATTTCCTATTTAAGATGTAGTTCTAGTTGCAACAATAAAGGGTAGGAGATTACAACACACACTTTAATATAAAACAATGTTTTCGGGAACCACTAGTCCACAAGCCAAAATGATGGACAAGATGATTGCAAAACGAGTGAATTCATATCTTGCATCATATTCAGGGTCACCCCAGACCATTTTCAATGGGAATGTTGCCGACAAAACTGTCCATTTTCTGATACAAGTTTTTTGGGTACAGCCATTTTTGTTTCCAATCGGTTCTAAAATCTTAGGGGATGGGGAGAATGCACATTCAAGTGAAATTGCGTTTTTTTATTGTTAAACTTGAGTTTTTGATGGAAACTATCGGTTTATCAATCGAAATGAAAGTACGCCTCTTCAACACAACATGCGTGACAGTATTTTTGTATGGCTGCGAAACCTGGGTGCTGACAAACAATTTGGAAAGTAAGGTCAATTCTTTCGCAACATGTTGCTACAGAATCATGCTGAACGTCAAGCGCATTGATCGTGTCCCAAATGCCAAAATCTATGCTGCTACAGGTACGGAGCCTCTGATAAACGGGCCGAGTAAGACTGAGACAGCTTACTTTTCTTGGTCATATTCTAAGGATGCCAGAGGGGGAGCTTAGTAGGTTATATGCTTTCTACACACCACCGCATGGCAAGAGGAAGCCAGGCCGACAGAGAACATCATATCTCTCCTATATCCAAAAGCTCTTGGGGGATACAAACAACATGTTGCAACCAAAGGCTATCTCCAACTTGGCCCAAAACAGAAGTGACTGGAGGAAACTTGCGATCGCCTGCTGCGCAGTCGACTGATGATGATCGGTTTATCAAATATTTATTTTTATTTGAAAAAATACAAATTTGAGAAATTTGATTTGTCAAAATTAGGTTTTCAATTGACGATGCCCAAATATTCAAAATAATTCGACAAAAAATTGGGTTGTCGGTTTAAAAGTCCAAGATTTTCAACCCCAAACCAATTTCAGTGTTGACATTGCAAATGAAAAATGATCTTTTTTAAAAAGGAAATTCAATATAGGTTTTCCATTTGAAGGTGTTTTGTTTTCATTTAGGCCTAAAACTTTTTTTTGATGGAAATTCTTGGTTTTTCAATTGGGCTTTGTGTTTTGGTCAAAAAAGCTTGTTTTATTTTCATATTATTTCTTCGCCCACATTACTATGTAAAATTTCGCATTTCACATATAGATTTATTTGACTAAGATTTGGCTAATTCAGCATACGGAATTTCACACATCTTATCTGCGTCGTGTCTGCAGTGCGGGCGTTATCCACACATGATGTATGTTTCACATACCGTTTTATCTGCGCGTTTCGTATAAACAGTAGGAAGGTTTCCAATCGCACTTTTTTCGGAAAACGATGTTTCGTCGTAAAGACAGTATGTGATGTAAGCGACGATTTGAAATTCAGCGTTCCATAATTGTTGGTTGTTAACACTTTAATTTGGGGCATTATAATTATGTTTGTTTTTTTTTTTTACACATAACATCAATGCTATTGACATAAGGCCGATGGAATAATATACCTTTTGCGTATCAAAGCAATTTCTCATAAAAACCGGTTCAAAAACAAGCTGTCAAAAGGCACCTCATGAACGTAACGAGACACTGCACATTTGAAAAAAGTGCGCCCTCAAGCTTTTCAAAATCGATATTTTTGCGGTTTGGACATGCTTTTATATACAAAAGCCCTACCCGAAATGTATCAGCGTCCTTATGGTAACAGAACGATTTGATTAATTTAACGGCGCCGGCGACCCGTCTTTCGTTTAAATCAGGCAGACGACGAAAATGGCGTTTTACACAAGAACACGCACGCCGTTGGCAGGTTTCCCACGCTATGCACACTGTTTTGATCGGTCTATAAACCTTGTGCTTTAATATCAGTGAGTTACGACATCAAAAATATCCATTGTGTAATATACACATTTTGTTGGTTAAAGTTATGGAAAAACTTAAAAGGTGGCCTAAAATTACCTGGATGTCTTTTCCTCATATCAATGTTCCCTTATCTGTTTTGGGGTATGTTATTTTTAGTGAAAATATATCTCTGTTTCCAATTGGCTCGACTATTCATTTGAGAGCAAATTGAAGAAATTTCAATTTTGTGAAAAATGTGCCAGTGCCGCTTTAATTGTTTTGTTTAATCCTGTGATTTGTGGTATTCTATTTTGGCTGGTAGGGGATGTGGGTTGGTAGGGCGTTTGTGTAGTTTTCAAAGGGGTTTTTTGTTTGTTATTGTTATTTTTGGGTATTTATATGGCGCTCTACTGAGAATAATAATATTAATATAATAGCAGAGATTTTATATGGCGCCTTATGCTATTGGCCTCTAAGCTCTTTCACAAATGGTCGCTGCTCACTGTGGCCAAAACCATACCATAAACCATTTAGCATCATTTCAAGGGAGGCAGAGATCTGGATCAGCGGCTTTCCCTTATCAGCAAACATACATCGGTATAAACATCGCAGCCGGGGGAACAGCTTCCAAAATATCGCATGGGTAAATCGAGACAACCAAGCGGTTAATTTCTTGTCCCAAGGGAATTACAAGATAGCTGAATCTCACAGGGCTCGAACGCACGCGTATACGCATGGTGAGCATACACTGGAGTCGAGCGCTACCTGATTGAGCTATCTTGAACACAGTGCCTATACTTAGAATTAATATACAACATGACATACATACAGCAAAATAATGAAAATTACAAATCCAAAATTGTCACATCAGGAATAAGCATGTTTTCAGGAGTTGTTTAAAGACACTGGTGGAAGGCGCCCTCTCTAATATTAAAGACCACTATCAGTGATTTGCTAAATCAGCAAATCGAAAAAATCAATTCACATAATCAATTTTTGCATGTATGTAACAAGTACAGGTATCCGAACATACCCTGCAAAATGATAAGACCAGAACGCAACCTAATAAGGACAGAATCGGAGATTTGAGTCATTACTGTTCCGAACGGACACTTTACTACAACACGTCCTTGAATGGAGAATCGTATCTTGGAATACTGCCGTTTTCTTCCTTTTCTGTCAATTCTACAGCTGGAAAAGGTAACTTGTGATGATTCTACAGACTATCCTTCACTTAGAAGCTATTCCTGCAAATTTCAAATATTTTTCAAATCACTGATAGTGTCTTTAACAGAAAGCTTGTTTTTTCCCCACATCTAGTACCAATTTAACGTTTGGCTTGTACGAGTAAATCCAAGCCGTGTAACATCAGAAGAAAACCGTAGTCTTCGTCTTGTTCCATTAGAATACTACCCAACACATTGTAGAAATTTATGATGGACCCTGTCCGTGAAGAGACTTATACACATTAAGAAGGCTGGGGCAGGAGCGCCCTCCTCCGTTAAGTCTTTGAAAAAGACTTCCTCGGGGTTATGCCGGATGTTAATACCACCCTGTTGGCAACAGTCATTTTTAAATCAACGGGGTCGAATTAACCCCAAAAATATGTATTACCCAATTTGAGCATGATTTGCCGCTTACATTGTGTTTGCAAATTTTGTGCTTAATCTAGTTGTCTGAAGAGAACGTTCTACTTTGAATAAGCTTTGATCATGATATGAAATAAAGGAATGACAATACTAACATCTAATCTGACATCTTTCATTCTTTGTTGTACCTTTCTTTCCTTGTTTTAGGTATCTTAACCAGAATGACATGAAATGGATTTCCCCTAGGGCCTTTGCTGGGCTTGCTGTTATTGATAGACTGTAAGGGAAAAAATAAAAACAAATAACAAACAAAATAAACAAAAAAATAACGTTTTAAGTAAATTTCATCGATACCCTTTTTTAGACTTTTTTTTTATTAAGGCCTACTGTGCAGATTTATAATGATTGTTTGTCCTACACAGGTAATGAGCAGAAATTTGCTGACTTTGCTTCCACCAGAGCATTGCCAATGTGTCTATAACCACGAGCCTGTAAGTTCCCTTGTTTTAAACAAATTCTTCGTCACTTATGTAGTAGATCATTTTTTCCAAATGTTTTGACATGAATTGAGCTAAAAAAAAAACGGATAAAGTGCAAGGTTTTGTATTGGGCTATTGGGCCTTTTGGATGTTGATTTTCAAAGAGTACCAAGAAATTTCCAATCGACCGGTTTTTTTTATTTAAAACCACAATTAGTAATTTCAAAATGGCCCATTTTGTCTCTAACTTGCTAAGTTAGTTTAGGTTCATATCAACATCTTATATCACTGTTCTTTGTGAAACAGACACTGAAGTATATTTTAAGCTTTCTTGAAGAGCCATTTTACGACCGTTTCCAGACCTAAAAAATCCCGACTTTTATTAGTAAAAGCATAAAAACCATCCTTTCTTGATAATAACGGACGTAGTTACACTTAGTCACTTACAGGGTCTTTACTAGAACAATTCTCAATACAAGAGTGCAAAAAAATCGAATTGATGAAAAATAGGGGCGCAATTTGTTTTCATTTTGAAGAAATACGCTGATAGTGGGACCTTTAAACAAAACAATTAAAAATCCAAACAAACGAGCAAGAAAGATATTGCTATTTATTATTATGATCCTAATAGTAGTAGTTGGTGTGGTGATGGTGAGGTGGTGGTGGTGGTATGAGATATAATATGATAAATTTCAAGACTGTACGACGGGCTGTTTGTAACGTGATTTTATAGACAGTCCATGGTATGACTCATTATTCCGTCATGCATATTTTCAATTTTCATTCCACTGTTAATGTTTTACTACCATATCCCCTTAGATATATCCCTAAATGCAATTTTTTGCAACTTTTCAAAAAATCACGGGGCGGACCCCTGCCTTGTATTTAGGGGGAAGTGCTTCTAGATCTATCAACACTAATAACGCTAACTCCCTTTTTTGCGATGATCGTCAGGTTGGTAGTCATTTTCCTCTGGACGTAAAGAATATTATATATTACTTACAACTAAAATGTTTGTCTTTCTCCTTTTTCAGCGATCTCTCGGACAACCAATTCATAGATTTGCCTGACGCATTTCTCAAGTCTTCACCGGATTTGAAAGTGTTGTATCTGTATCAGAACAACATTGAAACTATCACAGCTTCAATTCTACAAGGCCTGATATCGTTGTCCGATTTGTAAGAAATAAACAAGAAATTGATTTTCTGAAATACTTGGGTTATGTTATAAACTAATATGAATTACCTTAATTGAGATATAGTACATGTATAACTTTTCACTCACAAGTCCCAATGTTGCTAAGAGGAAATTTGTTCTTAACACATTGCCATTTGAATTTCTCGTTTTCATGTTGTACTAATTTTTATACTTAAGAAATATTTTGGCTTTGTGATGCATTAAAGTGAGGGTGATATTTCCTGCTATCGGAAGGGTCAAATGTTCCTTTTTTGCCATAAAGCATGTGCGAGAGAGAGAGAGAGAGAGAGTGAGTGAGGGGTGAAACAAAATTTCAGTGTGATGAACAAGTGGTCACCTGGAGGGAACCGAGAATTGTTTTTGACAGTTTTACGAAAGATGCTATATTTACGACTCATATTCCTTGTATTTATTAATTAGATGATTAGTATGAGTTCCTTTGTCACCCCCCCCCCCGTCCACCATCACGGGAGAGTCGGTATGAAAGTCACAATCATTACAACCAAATCCCACTCAACTTCCTCCAAGAATGGTCCAACATCAAAGAAGGGTTTTCGCTTTCGAAAGGCATTGTTATGAAACAACCCAAAGAAACGCGGTGCCATCGTTGTGACTGGGTGGGGTATTGGGAAGAAATAGACGGACATTCATGCTAAATCACCTTTTGTTCACACTCCTGCAAGCCATACATGGTTTCTTCTTCTTCTTCTTCTTCTTCTTCTTCTTCATTGAGCGGACCCCCTGGAATGACCGGACTACTATCTACGCGCCTGCTCAATAAACGTTTTCAGCTTAACCCTCGTCTTACAAGCCTTTTTGTAACAAGGTTTACCAAACGGTTGTAGTTTAAACCCACTCCATCGCGGGTTTCGTTTTACGCAATGTACCCAAGATTAGTATTTAGGTACCAGCGGGTAGATATGGTCTTCGTTTTCCCATTGCATAATCAAAATAGTACCAACATTTCTATCTTCGTTCATGTCATAAGATTTTCGAGTCAGCAAAAATTCAATTTCTAGCAGACAAGTGTTTGGGTGCAACAAGAGAATTTTAGGTATCGTTAATTGTGATTTATAGTGATTTCATATAAAATTAGAAATATCACAATTTTTGTATTCAAAGAAAACCTTGAATGCTTTAAAGATCTTTCAAATGGAAAGATACTATACTGGGCAGATAATCATTATCGAGTAGTCATCAGCATATAACTCAGGACTTCAACAATTTTAGGAACTGATTCTGAGATGTGAAATTCTTCTAGGTGAAAATCCAATTTTGCACTGAAAGAGGTAAAGCGATATCGAATTTTCATGCAGGTTTTGGTTCTAAATGAGGGCAGTCAAAATAAGCATGGCCGTATTAGAGAGTAACATACAGTGGAAGTAAGTTTTTAATATGTGCCATCTCGTCCCCCCCCCCCCACCCCCCCCCCCCCCCCACCGTCACATCACTTATAGTCGGTAATGAAATCACAATCATTACAACAAATCATCCCCGCAACTTCCTCCAAGATGTCCAACATAAAGAAGTTTTCGCTTTCAAAGGCCTTGTTGTTATGAACAACCAAAGAAACGCGCGGTGCCACGTGTGACTGTGGGGTATTGGGAGAATAGAACGGACATTCATGCTAAATCACCTTTTGTTCACACTCCTTACTCGCTCCTGCAAGCCATACATGGTTTTTCTTCGTTCTTCTTCTTCTTCTTTCTTCTTACTTTCTTCTTCTTCCTTGAGCCGAAGCGAACCCCCTTGGAATGGACCGGCTACTCCTACGGAAGCGATCTACGCGCCTGCTCATAACCTTTTTTCAGCTAACCCGCGTCTTACCAGCCTTTTTGTAACAAGGTTTAACCAAAGGTTGTAGTTTATACCACTCCATCGGGGTTTCGTTTTACGGGCCATGACCCAATGCTTATTATTTAGGTACCAGCGGGTAGATATTGGTCTTCGTTTTTCCCCAGTGTATCAAATAAAAGTACACATTCCTATCTGTTCATGTCATAAGATTTTCGAGTCCGCAAATTCAATTTCTAAACAGACTAGTGTTTGAAGGGTGCAACAAGAGAATTTTAGGTAATCCGTTATTGATCATATATATGATTTTCATATAAAATTAGAAAGATCACAATTTTTGTAATCACAAAAAAACCTTGAAGCTTAAGTCTTTCAAATGGAAATCTATTTGAAGATAATCATTATACGTACATCAGCATATAAATAGGACTCAAAGTTTTAGGAACTCATTCTTGAGATGTTGAAATTATTCTAGGTGAAATCCATTTTGCACTGAAAGAGGTAGCGATATCGAATTTTCATGCAGGTTTTGGTTCTAAATGAGGGCAAAAACATTGATCTTAATAACCATACGTGAAGTACTATTTTTTACATGTGCCATACCATTATCTTGAAGTTAAAGCGTTTCAGTGTAGGTGCGTGGGTCGTGTAAAAAATAAGCCCATGTTAAATTCGAATAATTATTGGAAGAAAGACCCAAGCGCGAAAATGTTACGGAAAGCGATATCGGTTTCGATGTTTTTTACCAGATCGTGCACGACCTTGATTCCATTATCGACATAATATCTGTCAGACCAAATTTTGAAACCGGTTGTGTACATGTTAATGTAAGGAGTTTTTCTAGACCAAGCAGAGACAGCAGACAAGTAGGAGTAGAGCAAAGAGTATGAACTAGAAGAAAAAACAGTTGAGGAGAGCGAGAGAGAAGAGAGAGGGAGGGATCCCATGGATTAATAGACCGACCAGCGTAAGGTTAGAGAAACGTATCAGTTTTTATTTTGTTATCAGGCATACACGAACTGAACTTTAGTTATCGAATCTGTTTATACGAAAGTGTGTGGTGTGCAACCGGTGTGAAAAGCAGGAAATAGTGCGCCGGGAGCCACAGTCTCGGCTTCTAGACGATAACGGATAAAGCGTGAAAAACTAATGTTCGTTGATAGCAACTGAATTGAGTGCCCATATTCTGTACCGTTGCAGCCGGACTATGAGTACGGCGGTCTATAAGTACTTTACACTGTACTATAAATATAATAATATCAAACGTCTACAAAGCGAGCTTATAGTGCTATTTCTAGAACGCATAACCCCCGCAGGCGCGCGCAAGTGGCTGTAGCTGCTAAAACTAACACGGGATACCGTCTGCTCATTCAGTCCACGGTAAGGGTATAGCCGGCTGACTATGTTTTCAGTTGTGACTTAGGACCATTTTTTCACATTCATGCGGGGACAATTGAATATTAATTATTAAAGAACAATATACAGATGTTGAATCTTAAAAAGGAATTTTATTATGGGAATAACAGCCAATTTTTGGAAAATAAAGATTTGATGACGTCACGGCATTGATTGTTGATTATTTGCTTCGGGACCCATTCAGGGAAAAATGACGTACGTACCCTCCATTGGAAAAAAGCAACCGATTATCGTCATCGTACGTCGGTTTTTGAATCAGTAGGGAAAAAGGTAAAATGTTGTGCTGTTTAGGACATAATACACGGTGTCTTTTGGAAAAAAATAATAGCACTTTGGGCAGAGAGGGTGCATGGACAGACCTTGATTTAACATAGTCGGATTTATTATATATCGGTCGACCCCGAAGAGCAAACTGATATCTGATTCCTGACACGTGACCTGTACCTTACACGTGACACCAAACCAATCATCTCGTACCGTTTGAACGACAATACGGCAAATCAGAAGCATTATGTATCTCTGTTGTCACAGCGTAATCGATCAAGATGTGAGACTATACACGGGTTCGGTACAGGGAGGGTAGGACCGATCTGTCGATTTGGGCATTGGGGATTTTCCAAACGGTAATTGTGAAACTGCTACATGCATTACTTGGCAGTCTCGGTCCCAGTGACATTAAAAAATCATCTCTTAAACCTTTGTTCAAAAGATCTTAGTAATATCATGATAATTAGAAAAAAAATAGAAGTTAAACATCATCATGCTGCTTTAAAATTACCTGTGCATACTCAAAAACTCCAGAAATTCCCCCTGCAAAAGTAACTCTCTATCAAACATAATACCCTGAACATACGCGCCATGGCTAAAGAGCGATGCGCTCTAGCCGCGAACCGAACACTCGAATATTCAAAACAGCCCTATTAGAATTATTATACACCCAAAACCATTGCACTCCTGGATCTATCACTGAGAGTAAAAACTTCGGCCATTCTTTGCAGTAAAATGAGCGGCCCTATAGAATAAAAATGAAAAATAGAGATCCCTTAGCTAGGCGATGAAAAAAAGGAAAACCCTATTTTACGGGCGAGCGGACCTTTCGAGTAGGGTCGGTCGGTCGGGCGAATTTTGTTTCTTTTTCTTTTTTTTTTTTTTCGGAGCTCAAAATTGGCTAAAATAGCCCCAAAATAGAAAAATCAAGAGAAAAAATGAAAATTTTTTACAAATTTTCTACAAAAAATTGCCAAAATTGATAAATTTGGGCTGAAACACAGCTGATTTTACATGATTTGTGGGAAAAAACTAAAAAAAAAAAAATTCGCAATCTGAAAAATCAGGGTCGGTCGGGCCCGTAAACAGGGTTTTTTATTTTCGCGCCTAATGGTAAATTACACTGCGGTTATTTTTCTTGTAACAAAGCCCTGCGGGGGTCTCGCTTTTTTTTTTTTTTTTTAAAAATGTGCTGTTTCTAATTTTTTTTTTTTTTTGGATACAAAGCAAAAAAGAGGGAAAGAGAAATGAAAAGGGAATATAAATTTACAAAAAGTTCAATAGCAAAATCATAAACCCAGGATAAAGATTACAATTCATTCTGCATTTTCTTTCCTTCCCTCCCTGGGAAAGTATCTAATTCAGAATAACATCACAACAATAAACACCAAACGCATTCTATGAAACGGAAGTGAAAAAACTGTAAGTACCATAATCATGTAAACTATAGTCTCGAATCGGAAGGAGATAGACCTAGTGTGTAGACGGGTTTGTCTTTGAAAACTAAAATTTGATTGGATGGAACGAAGTAGAAAACCTTTAGCATTTATGTTTGCGTGGAAGTTTTACGTTTGAAATCAATAGTAGGGTATAAATCAGATCCATTCTAGGAAGTTTGGGGGAGAAGGTTTGGAGATGTTTTTTCTACAGTTTGATGGGTGCTGCATCAGAATTTTTGGGTACCTCGGGGAAAAGTGGGGAAACTTTGTTACCACTAAGGGGGTAAATTTTAGTACAGGGATACATTGAAATCCAAGTCCAATTGGTTTTAATGTACACCAATGTATTTGTTCTAATTTAGGCTTAAAAAAAGATAGGTTGTATAGGTTCCAACCTTAGGTACATGGCTACAGACCTGATAGGTTCAAGGTCATTTCTGGGGCAAAAAAAATCCAATGCTCAGATTTGTGAACCGGTGGCAAATTATGCTCTGGCCATACTGAAGCAGAAAATTATTTCAATTCTTTGGGTGACAGCTCTGTGTCCAATTGAGGTCAAGTTTGGTTCCCCCATAGACCATGCCGACCCTTGTTACAGTTGGCCACTAATTACGAACCAAAGCCAAACATTGATATAAATAAGGCAGACGAACAATTTGACACCAGTTCAACAAAATCGGTGTACTGGGTACCGTGTACCCCCAGGTGACCTTGAACATTAGTAGGGCTGTACCTGCTTAACTAAAGGTCGAAACCTAGATAAACCTATACTTTTTTAAATCCTTATAATGAGACAAATACAAATTGGTTGTACATTTTAAACCACAAAATTTGACTTGATTTCAAATTTACCCCTGTACTAAATTTACCCCCATTATTTTACAAAGTCCCCACATTTCCCAGAGGTTGGACCCAAAAAATTCTGATTCAGGCACCCTACAAAAACTATAGAAAAGGCATCTTCAAAACCTCTTCCCCCGATTCTAGTAATGGGATTCGGATTTATAACCTACTACAATCGAGGCATTCTGCAAGATAGCAACAGATTTGTTGGACCCGAGGGTCCGGGACGTTCATCAGATTATTTGCAGCTGTGCACAAAACGTTGTAGTTCACTGAATCTTTCGTTTCTTTTTGTTTTTTCTTTCTTTCTTTGAAGGTACCTGTTCGGCCAATAAACTAACTACCATTAAACACGAGACATTTCAAAACATGGAAAATCTTTGGAACTTGTGAGGTATATGCAGTGTCTCCGAAAGCAATCAAGAAACAGTAGTTATTCTACTCAAAGATACCGTATTTTATCAAATTATGACCAGTCTCTATTTATTATTACGAATAGTTCAGTTGACACTTTTATAATTTATAACTGATGATGTTATTGACTTACAATGTAGTGCCCATTGGGTTTCTAAAAAAATATTGGCATCCAAAGGGTACACTCTAAACACACTCACAATCAACCCTTTAAACATTATTTATCTTTAATTTGATCATTGTACCATGTTTCATTTGTGTGATTCATTCACAGGAATTTATTCTACAACAAGATCGAATCCATCTCTAACAACCCGTTGATCATTTTAAAGTAGCTTCTACAGTGTGCGTATGCTTTGTTACTGCTGTTAATGTTGCTCATATAGACGATATTGGATGGATACCTGGATGAAATATGTTATGTATCGGGATGAATAGTTTCAGTATACGTGAGAATATGTTTCATGTATACGTGGATGAAATGTTTCAGTATACGTGGATGATATGTGTATGTATGTGACGTGGATGAATATGTTTCTATAATAACAAAGTAGCATAAGGTGCTTATTTCACACGATTTAAAATAGGTTGTCAACGCGTTCTAGTTGATTATTACGTTTAATTGGTAGTTTACACAAGTTCAACATACTAAAACCCAAAAAATATATCTGGTGAACATGTAAAGTAAACGAGGTCTTCACAAAAGCGGTTAGTCCCTTACTGAATTCTGGCAAAAATTTGTCATTCTGTTTCTTGTTGGCATATGAAGGATATCATATAATCCACTGCATGAGTATTCATTTTTACCTACAAGATTTTTTGTTTGAATGAAAAATCCAAAGCTATTACACACTTCTATTTACCTTTTATTCTTGACCTTATAGTGATATTTCATCTCTATGTTAAGCTGACAATAAGACTAGTAAGAGTTCATCGAAATAACTGGAGTGGAATGAACGAATGATTAGACTTAGGAACTTGACTCAAAACTCAATTCAGGGTACTAATGGCAACTAAGGTTAAACTTCAATGGTTTTAAGTTCATTTTCTATGGCAGTCTTTATACATTCGATGGTTTCGAGTTTTGATTTCTTTTACCTCACTCTAAAAATGGGGACTTAATATACCAAGAGGCATATGAAGCTCCCGATTACTCGGTGATAAATATATACGTCCATGTGTGCCTCGGCTCGTGTATCAAAACTTTGTGATCAAACGACATTCTTATAACGGAATGTTAGATTCTCAAATTCTATATATATCGTCGCCCGCATCACATCTGTAGATTTCACATGTTTGAGGTTTGCGAAATTCCGTATACTTACTTAGTTCATCGATCTTGCCATCCACAAAGTTCAAAATGTGAGGATGCCTAATTTTAATAGTTTATAAATTACTGATTTTTGACATTTTCCTCAAAATATAAATCCGTGTTTCACATACTGCCGTATTTAAAATCGCCATTCATTTACGTGTTTTGATATGCGTTCTATTTTGCGATCAAAAAATAACGATTTCACATACAGATTTATTTTGACGTATTGACATAGTTATTTGTAAACAAGCTTTGCACATAGTGATCTATTTTTACGTACATTGAAAAACACCGGTGTAAATGCGTCGTTATTTTGCAATATACATTATTTGTGAGTTTTCAACGAGAGACTTATAAACAGGGCCGTCGCTAGACATTTTTGCAGGGGGGTACTAAAAGACATGATAGCCCCAGTAAGAGTCCTGGAAGCGTGGGAGCATATAAAACAAGCAACTAACGCCCCCCCCGCATGACGGTTGGGCCTAATTAAGGGCCATTAAAAAGGTTCATAGTAGATGCCCTTAGAGGACCATTTCTTGATTGATCGTTCGAACCAATCTGCACACCACAAGTGCATAACACAAGGGCACAAACCGGAAAGGCCCTGAACGGGTGAGTCCAGGGGCCGATTTAGGGCCCTGGTGGGTGAAGAGCAAGAACAGCCGGGGGTCCGGCAGAGCCCCCGGAAGCTCTTGGATTTGAGCTATTCAGAACCTTCAAGAGGCCACTTTTTGAGTAGTAAACTGTAATCAATGCAAAAAAGACTGAATTCTAACTTTGCTCACTGAAACGTGCAGAATATGCCTAAGCTTGTACTGCACGAGGGGAACTATACACATAGCGAGCGACCAAAGTCTGTGGTGTAGGAGCAGAGCCTCTGCCAGGGGTCCAGGGGCAAAGCCCCGGAAGCTCTTGGATTTGAGCAATTCAGAACCTTAAGATTGCCACTTTTAAGGGTCAATAGTAATCAATTCAAATAAAAGCACTGGTTTCTAACTTTGCTCACTGAGACGGACGGTATATAAGCTTGTAATACTGAGGGGAAGTACACATAGCGAGCGCCAATGTCCTTAACGGGTGGGGTGCAGGAGCAGAGCCCCTGCCGGGGTCCAGGAGCTCCCGGAAGCTCTTAGATTCTAGCTATTAAGAAGGGTATTTGTGAAGGGTAACGTATAGTAATTCAAATGAAAGATTAGCACTTAACCCAATCGACGGCCAGTAGTCCTATAAGTTTAAGGTGCTGGGGGCTAGGAGAACCGATACCTAACCAATTTTTTTCTTGACCACTTCCGCTCTCAATGAAAATTCCCATAACACTGGTACACCAAACTAGGCGGAATGGCCCATGGCTACCCTGTGTTGTTCCATGCCACTGCCTTGAGCATGGTTTCTTAAACTAATTTACCATTTTCACAAGTACTGTTGGCACATTTGCAATTCTTGATTACTGTTGGCTAAACTTGAAACAAAAACTAGTTGGCTTGAGGGGAATCCATTTAAATATAAATATTTGGATTTATGCTAAGGCTGGGAGTTCAATTCTTATGCTTCTGAAGCCAGTCTCTTTTTTTCTTTTTTCCCCTTTTTTAGCTTTCTTTTCTTTTCACAGTCACCCAGCACCGCAGCCGTGCGGACTTCTCTCCTTCGTCTCTTTCTCTCTGTGTTCTTCTCGTTTTCTTCTTCTTTTGCCTTTTTTGAGGATCGATGGGGGGGGGGGGTTGTTCCACCCCCCACACCCCCCATGGCGCGGCCTGCTAATAACTCTGTAGCTCTAATAATTAATTATAATTGCGTTTTAACGTGGATTTTATGGGTAATTGAGACTTTAAAATGTTTCTTCCCAAAACAATAAAGTCTAGATGTTTCTTATGCTTCGGTTTTACGTCTAAACAGAAATGTCACGATAGATTTTGAATTGCGATTTGCTCGGAAAACGGGTTTTGTTAACCATACGCAGTATGTGATGTGGGCGACCGATATCATATTATATATATATATCTCTAATACTATATCTTATCATAGATCGATATATATATATATATATATATATATATATAAATATTTATAACTCTATGTAACACAGGACATTTCTAGAAATTGAAGCTAAAAATTAGTTACTATTTCCAAATTAACATTGTTACTGGTATTTAATTCGAAACCTGTACACCTACATTTGTCCTTAATCCAGTCCTTCAAAATTGATGCTAAAACTCCAAAGATTGAAATTTAAACTTGGTTTTCCTTAAAATGCTTTTCATTGTGTAAAACAGGTATATTGAACATTACAATAGCATTTTTTTTAAAATTCAATCCACTTATCAATTAATAAGAGCATTGAAAGAACATGACTAGCCTATACTGATCTAACATAATCTTTTAGATTATTTTATGTATCATATTATTGTGTATTTCATTTGTGTTTTGTAAAATCTGGACCTCTTGGGAGACCAGTACCGATGTATTGAAAGAGATTTCCAGAATAAAGAAAGAATAAATAAAATAAAAATAAAGGATTTACACTTCCATATACCTATCCATCAAAGAATCATTATGACAGTGATAAAAAAACGCTACAATTAACAATGTGATATCAGGGAATTGAACTGACGGCATTGTTATGAAATGTTAAGACGCAAAATGTTTTTATCGTCTTTATCAATAGTGTCATTTGTGTTCTTTCAGAAAATTATCATGCCAAAATCTTCGGAGTATACCAAAACCAGCAATCGATGTTAATATGTAAGTATTCTTGGGGGGATCTTTGACTTTAGAAAATACTAGTTTATAAATACTGGTTTATGTTGATTATGGATATTGTTTGTATTATCTGGGAACCACTACAGTCTGCAGTTTAAGAAATTCCTCGTTTTCCACCATGGCAAGGCGACACTTTCGTATGCAACATTGCACTGCCATTTTTATAATAGACGCACATATCATCTACAACTGGCTTTCGTTATTTACTTACTAGGGCATTAGGGCCAAATCTCGTTTCCCCAAACGCCTTCCATTGTATTGCGCTTTATTCCGTTAACCCTCGTCCAACCGGGGGGTTGGTTACCACCCCCCTAACGGATGATCCCCTGTCGCACAAAACGCAAAAGAATACGATCCAAGGCTTTTATGTAATAGTAAGGTCATCCTTTGCGGTCATTTTAGCGAAAAAAATTGGAGGTACCACCTTCATGGAGGTCAGGGCGTCCCGTCAGAGTCGGAAGGTAGGGGGTGGTTGCCACCTTCCTATACTTTACTGTGTAAAATGCCAAAAAAATGGTACTTTATGTAAGTATGATGCGACTGTAAGCAAATACTTGTATTTTTTCTTATTATTTAGAGTAATAACATGTGTATGCCTACTTTGGCACCCATCATTGCCAAATAAATAAATACCAATTTTTGCTTGCATGAATGGCAAAAACGGTCGAAAAACCCTCGATTTTGGCGATTTGCTTACAAATTTACGTAAAAATAAGCTCTCAGTTATGGCGTCACTATGACGTCATATTGTTAAAACTTGATATGTTTGTACTTGATCTGAAGAAAAAACATATGTGGCTACACACTGATACCAAACAAGATGATGTTTGTCGCTTAATTACGAAAAAATCAGGTCGTGAACGTAGTACAAAAACCCTTGGTTGGACGAGCGTTAAACCCACTATCAGCGATTTTTTTTCAAAATGTAAACAAATCTGCCCCATATTTATCATCGAAGTCCATTTTTTGCACTGCTGTATTGGAAATTGTTGTAGTAAAGATCCCTGAAGTGGCTAAGCGTAACACGTTGTTTCAAGCAGTGACGATTTTAATGCTTTGTTTACTAACAAAAGTCGGGATCCGACTTTTTTAGGTCTAGAAACAGTCGTAAATGGCATCGTCAAGACCGCTTTAAAATGCTTTAGTGTTTGTATTTCACAAAGAATTTTAACACTAACACGATTCTAACACTAGCAATTTAGAAACAAAATGGGCATTTTGAATTTGGGAAAAAATGACTGATAGTGGCTTTAAGGATACCAAAGGATAAAATATTTTGATATTTTGTTAGGCGTATAAATATTGTAATCATGTACGTTAGGGCGAAATTGGTTATTATTGTTATTATTAATATTATTATTATTATTATCACTTAAGAGCATAAGGTTTTCTGCACTCTCTTGGTGCATGAAGGGGGGGGGGGAAATAGGACCCTTCAGAAAACAGTTTTCCTATAGGAATTTTTCCATGAAACTCAACGCACGTAATGACTACCCAATGTTAATATTATTATTGAAAGGACATTTGAAATATATTGACCTGTTCGGGAATTAGGAATGAAACATTAATTTCGATGTGCGCAAATGCGGCGGTCATTTTGTTTTTGCTTCTTCCCGCATATTGTGCACTAAAATTTAAACTAATTTTTTTTTTTTGGAGTTAAGAGACCAAATTGATTATTATGTAGAACCAACAAGTTGGGGTTTTATAATCTTATCAGGGAGTCGAAAAACCGACATCGTATTTCGAATATTATGCTCCGCTCAAATTTTACATTCAAACCTGTGATGACTGACAAGACAAATCTTGACATAAGCGAAATTTGGTTACCAAAATCTGTAATCTGTCCCTGAGTATAAAACAAAATAAGGGCCGCTACCGGCTAGAAAAGTAAGTTTAGAGGTATAGGGTTAGTTTTAGAGTTTAGCGGAACCTCAGAACTACAACCGAGAGCTATGCCAAAGCAAAAATGGAATATCTGCTTTACAACATAATGACGTAGGTTAAGCGCAGCAGTATCTTCGCTGGCTTCCGGCCGCCTTGGATTCTGGGCAATGTGTACGGAAAGAAATTCTTTGGCAGCGGCAACTACAACACCTGTTAAGAACGTTTGGCTTACGCGTAACAGTATCTTTTTTCTTCCGTTTCTTTTTATTTTTTAATTGAAAAAAAAACAGATTTATCACATTCGAGAAGCAAGGTTTTTGAAGAGCCCCTCTCTTAATGGTAAACGAGATTTTCAACCTTGAAACAATGTTTAAAACCTTTGTTTTTCAAATCGATTCAACACAAAAACCTGTTTTACCTCCAAAACAGATTTCCTGTTCATTGTGCAAATTACTTGCCATACCCTCTGCCTGATAGATCATTATACACCTCTTGCATATATTTCTGTCATCTGATTGGTTAAAATGGGGTCACATGATTTGTGTTAGTTCTAACATTTCCTGTTTTGTATGAAGAAATAAACAAAACCAACTATCCCCGTGGGATAGTACCCCCAGAAACCTACTATCCCATGGCAAGAGTTACCATACACTCCTACACAGAATAATTAATTTTAATACGTACACCAATACACACTGTTTCGAAAAATACTTATGTGGAAGAGACGTGAAACTCATCCAACACAAAATCATGGCCGAGTAGGAATCGTTTGCTCAGCTCAGACTGACGAATTTAGCTGCAAACCCTGATTCCACCTTTAACTACTGACGATCTATTCCCAATTCTACAACAGGGTGATACCAGGAAGCAAGTAAAGTCTGCAATTACAGTATTTGAACAGCGTTTGAAAGTAAACTAAGAGGTCTCAAGACTAGCAAAAGTGAAAAAGTTGCAGAATTCTGAGCTTGAGCCTGCTTTTTGTGATTGTATACACCACGGGCTTCTGCACGTTTGTGGGATGAAGAATACTACAGTAATCAAACTGTAATGCAGTTTTTTATTATGCAGTTGGCCTAGGTGTACACTAGCCTGACTAAAAACATACTTTTAGAGAAAAAATAACAAAAAGATGACCAAAATAATGAGGGTAAAAACAAATTATAGCCTGCTCTTTATTCGGGATATGGAGAGAAACATGACCCGTGATCATGATCTTGAGACGCGGGCTGCTATTTTCCCTCGACCTTCGGACTCGAGAAAATAGTATATACCCTTGGTCTCAAGATCATATCGGGGCAATATTTCTCACCATCTCCCTCAGAGCAGTCTCTATTGGTATAGTTCGCAGATTACCTCTTCATCGTCACAAAATAACACCCCACTACTTACACCGTGTTTCTTCTCTTATTTTAGCGTACTTGAAGGGCAAGACTTCGATACTCACTCAATGTGGAGTCTGACGTAGGGGATGACTTGGCGAGGTCCGGATTTAATTGTTCTAATGGTTTTGACATGAAGACTGTAAAAATCTGCCCTTTGGGGGTACGGAAATCGTCTTGACCCTGGCTGTATCAAATGCCCCGCTGGTGAGTAAGTGGGAAAATATAATAGATGTCCTTCTAATTCCCAAATACCTATGCAAGCCAGTGCAAAACGTATATATTTGTTATTTGAACCAGTACTGCCAGTCAAAACATGCTGGATACATTGTCAGAAGGGAGTCAACACCTTAAGTTTTCCGTGGCAGGAATCCCATGTAAACTCTTGAGGTTTTTACTCTTTGTACAGAATGTAAAATCCAAGGGGTCAAATTTGTGGAAGTGATTTCAGTAAGTCCTTTTCATTACGTCTGAATACTTGTTTCATGTCACTGTGTCCCTTTAAACTTACTCTATTTTACTACTGCTTTCGGGGCTGGACCCAGGGATCATTAAATCCTTAGTATATGCACGCTCTCCACAAATATAAAACTATCTACTCAATTTCATTGGTTAATAGGTGGTTTCTACCAAGACAAACGTGGCCAGTCTGCGAATAAACCAAGAGGCATGAAATGTGAGCAGTGTAATCCTGGGAACATATGTTCCACGAACCTTCGCACCTGGTAAGAACATTGGTGACTGCCAATGGTGTCCTACAGGGACTAATAAGAGCATACATGCTGGATTTCGTGCATGTCCGTGTTTGTATGGCTACTTTCGGAGAGATCGCTTTGGTGCTTGTGAACGCTGTCCTTCTAAAGGCCGTTGATGTTCAAATGAGTTCCAACAACTTAAACCAGGCTACTGGTGGACCTTTGACTTTGACAGCGAAGATAGCAAAAATAATGAAAACCTTAAACGTTACCAGTGCTATGCTTACAACTTAGTCATTGGAATTCTTCAGTACAATTCAAACTGTACTGAGTTTACCGGAGCCTTGCCGAAGCCATTTCTCTGTCCCACAGGACCTGAAGCATGCCCTGTCAAAGGAGACCCTGTCAACGCATCTTGTGCAGATGGTTACGAAGGTTGGCTGTGCTCGCAATGTTCGAGTGATTACTACTCTTGGTTTGAGTATTGTCTTAAATGTCCCCAAGTTTGGCATTTTGTTCTTGAGATACTAGGTCTCTTAATTATCTCGATAGTTTTTGTAGCAGTCGGAGTATGGGATTATAAAAGGCGAAAGGATGGTACTCGTTCAGTTATCGATATCTTGGTTGCACGGTTCAAGATCGTTCTTGGCTACTATCAAGTAACAGGTACAATTTTCACCTCATTACACAACATCAAGTGGCCGAACGAAGTATCGGCCTTAGGTGATCTTTTTAGGCTTTTGGAGTTGAATATGTTCAAGCTGGTTGCAAAACCGCGATGCTATTTCCAAAATTTTAATCTAGATGTATACCGAGAGTATCTTGTTGGCGTTTCCTTTTGTGTATGTGTGTGTGTTCTGGCAGCTCTAGTATACGTGGTGAATGTCATCTACTATATGTATTTGCAAAGGAATACTCGTCAGCCGCTTCCGCGACAACTACAACGAACCAAATCAAGATGTTATTTGTTTGTTGTTTTAATGCTTTTCATCACTTACCTCAGCGTGTGTAACATAGTAATGGGGTTGTTACCGGCTGCATGCTACACGCTATGCTTAGATGAGAATGATGATTATTGTACTAGCCGTTTGAGAGGGGATCTGTCTATAGACTGTGATAGTTCCAAACACAAGACGTATGCTTCCGTTGCATATGCTTCACTTCTCTACGTTGTGGGTTTCCCTGTGATCTTATTAATTCTCCTTATGAAGCATTCTTGGCAAAGGGTGTCGAAACCAAACAGCATATCCAAAGAAATCCAAACGGATGGAATTAATCAGGAGGATAATGACCAACTTACCGAAGATAATATCGATCTCAATGGAAACCGTAACGACAATTTTGAGGAAGGCACCGGTTCAAGTGAATTAGTTGCAGGGAACATGTCTGATACTCTCGAACAAATGACACAAACCACTTACGACAATGGAGGCGTGGACATAGAAGATATTGCACCTTCCGAGGTAGAGCCGTTAACTGAAGATCCCACGTCGAAAAAACACGATTATCCTCTGTACTTGCGATTCTTTGTGAAAACTACAAGGCCAAGTTTTGGTTCTGGGAGATTTTTGAACTCATGCGTAAAGTCCTTCAAACCGTTCTGGTTGTTTTTGTTGGATCAAAGGATCCTCTTACTCTTGGCGTTACCATCGGCCTCTCTGTCATATTTCTTACAAGTCATGCTTACTTGAAAAAAAACCAATGAAATACCGTTTTTGATCATTGGCTACAGATGTGGTCCCTAGCTGCAATCTTCTTTACTGGACTGTTGGCCTCAATGTTGCTGATACCTGAAACCAGAGACCGTTGCTGGAGATTAGCGTGAAGTGGCAATGGAGTGTTTCCTGATAACCGTCAATTCGTTAGTTATCCTGATGGCCTTGGTAAGTACAAGTTATGTTATCTATAGATGAGGTGACATGTGTTTTTACATTTGGATGCCCTCTGTGGTGTCTTCTTCCTTTAAGCGTATCCCCAAGTCATTGGTAATGGCTCGTGGTAGTGTCACGATTTATACAACTAAGTAAGCTGATACGGACGCTTCTAACATGTTGAAAGACAAAGAATATAACACCCATGTGGTTTTCATTGAGAAATTCATTTTTTTACTTTCACCTCTTTTAAATTCAATTAATCCCCACTTTTTGATATTAGAAATGCTTACGATGCTATAAGCTATATAATGTGACCAATTTAGATCAACAAAGGTTTTGGCAAGTCATTTTTTGCGAACATAATTTTTATGTGGTCTGTCATAAGACACTTCTGTAATATTCTGCCTGCATAAACACATGGGACGTACTAAATGTCCCATGTGTCATCACAATTAAGTCACCTCATCTATAATCAGTTAAAATCTGACGGCATCGTGTTAGGCTAAAATCCTGGATGTCTTTAGCGGCCTTCTAAGCTCCTATTGTGTGTGGCAGGATAGTTTTGTGTGTAATGTGATCTGTATTCTTCCAAGTTCTAGCCTATCATCAATCAATTTTATCATTTGGATCAAATTGATGAAATTCGCAATTTTGTTGAAAATGTGCAAGGGCCACTTTATACTCTTCTCAGCTCATATATATAGCAATATAAATAGTATAATGTTGTCTTCGGAGACAGGTACACGCATCCACTTTAGAGGTGTGTTGTTACAAATCACATTAGTATTAAATGCACGGTGTCATAGGTGTATAAAGAACCTTTTTTATTCTTATCATCTGAAGATAAGCATCTACAACCTGAGATCATCGCCGTACTGTTTTCCCCTTTTCCGAAATTATAGAAATCATAATATCTCCCCCCTTTTTTTTTACGGCCCTAATGAAAATGCCTAGCAACCTGACGGGATGTAGTGGTATTTGTGTTGTTAGATGTAGGAGAACTTTTCCCGAAACCCCCACTACGCAGGGGTCCCGCTCCCCGTGACTTTGAATAGTCGCAACAAAATGGCATTTAGGGATTTAAGGGATATACTTGTGCCACAATGTACCATCTTCGACTGAAATTTTCAAAAGGAGAAACCTTTTACTACATGAGACCTTCCCCACATGACAAAATGAGCAAAAAGAAGAAACAAATGGAATACGTGAAGCCATGTCGGCAAATGGTGACGAACAAAGTTTTTAGTGATTATATTTTGAAAGTCGGTTAAATTGTTTGTTTTGGGTTTGCTGCATTGTTTGCATTGCCAGCTTTACAATGTGTCTTTTACAAAAAGACCCCAAATTAACACATTCATTTTGTTTGTATCCCAGGAATTACGTGTTTTGATGATTTGGAAATCCTTAATGCGACACAGAGCTGCGGTTACGGTTTGCAACGTTTCTTGTTACGGATGCCCTTGCCTCCATACTACATTTAGTTGGTGTATTTGGGTCGCTTGCGGAGATCTACCCAGGGAGCGGAGAAATCGTTACACTGAGTATATTGATGATACAGAACCACCCGATGCAAATGTGATTTAGCTTTGCCCTAATTGCTTTACTATTCAATATGAAGAGGAGTCAGACCGAGTACAACGAGACCAGATTATACCATATTGAAATATGTTCAAAATGTGTAAATATGTAAGATGTATGTTGAGCCTGATTTAATTAGTATGCAATGTAACTATGCAAAGTTAGGGCAATCTTTTTTTCTAGATTTTGATATTGTGATTTTATTAGTCAGCCTTTAAACGGCTAACGCAAGATACTTCCCATAGCACACCGTATGCAAACAAATTGCGGTTTGTAGTTTTTTTGTTTGTTGTTGTTTTGCTTTTGTTTTGTTTTGTTTTTTTGCATATTCAATATGGCTTGGCCATAGCTTAAATCGACGTCCCTTCGTATATAAAACTCAACTTGTTCTAAAATTCCCGAATCCGGATTTTTCTTATAAACATATCCTATGGCACTGTATTACTGTATCATAAATGATTTAATGCATCAAAACAAAAATCGCCGATTCATCTCACCTTCGGAATTGAGGCATTTTAGTGATCTCTTTAAAGCATATTAGCACATTTTTTTTTGAAGAGCGCCCCCCATTTTTTCAGATTTGGAGATTTTAACACGGTTGCAATGGTCGTGGCTAGTAAACTATACCTGGCCGAATGGTTTAAGCTCCGAAAATTCTATGTTCCAAACGAATGAATTTTGTACTTAGAATATATTAGCGGGATCCCAATAATAATTCACGGTGCTGGAACGGCCTTCCACTGTGCATAGCCGGAAATAGTCGCCATAGGTACGTGTCGTTCGCTCATCCAGTGTTGTTTTAATAGTTCAGGCAATCAAGTTAGAGTTATTTTCTCGAGGTGGCACTATTTCATCATGGACGACATAAACGTAGCATTTCCAGCTCTGCCGTTAAGTCCTTCTGGGAGCCCAATTCTAATTACAAAATCGCTATTTTGTGATAAATACGCATTTTTAAGCATTCTCGTTCGCAGGTAATAGTGTTCCGAACAATTACCACGACGTGTTTCAAAATACTCAAATCTTGAAAATGGGGGGGCGCTCTTCCAAAAATGTCCCAATATTGCTTTTAGGAGGTTCTAGTTGACTACTTTTAATTATACACAAGCAATTATCATTTCGAAATCTCTGATCAGCCTTAAACTTGTTTGCCTCTCTTGCCAGAGTGCCTTGAGTCTGTAACCAGTCAGAGAGAGGCAGTCCCTTTTTTGATTGGACTTGGTAGCTTATCATTGCGAATTTAGTATCTAGCGTGCTTTTTCATTCACATTGATAGTTGGCCTGGCAGACCGATATTGAATCATATTAGACGTGTTAAACTTGTCATCACATCAATCGGCGCGGAGCAGGCGACTATCAAGGTTTTCTCCAAGCACTGCGATCATTTGCCAATGCCAGTCTGATGTTTCTGGCTTGTAACGTAAGTCACCGTCCCCTAGGAGGTTCTGGATGTAGGATACATAGCTTTTCTCTGACGCCCAGGTCTCTCTTGCCATGTCTTGGTTCGAAGAGAGCATCTCGTCTACATGACTCATCTTCTGGCATTCGGAGAATGTGGCCCAAGACGGCGTTGATTTGCCTACAGTTGTTGATGAGAGGCCTGGTGTTGGTCATAAGATGGATTTGTGCATTACTTACACAGTCAAGACGTTTGAAGTTCAGCATTCTTCTGTAGCAATGATGTTTCAAATGCATTTGAAACTGTGTACAATGCCAGTAGACACTTTGGAAGTGGATACGCCACCCAGAGCAATTTCAATGAGCTACCATTACCAAATAGACTCCTAATTTATGCAGTTTGCGTATTTACAGGGATGACGCAGGCGGTGGCGGCCAAGCGTCTATGATCTACGCAAATTACCGAACGAGTCATTGGACAGCCTGACCAGCAAACGTTTTTACCGGAAGTTGAAACACCGTGTGTGTGTTATAATAGCGATAAAGATCGATGGCGAGTGGGAATCCCGTACGGAGGGTTCGAAATGTAGCCCCGCCTCCACCGGGCCGCGGCCGTATCTAAATTGCCTTATTTTAGTCAGGAGTGGTATAATTATGATGCAAACTATCATAAAAACCTTTTTTAAGACGAGTCCGGACATGAGAGGAGTGTTACATGCAAGTCACACGATTTGGATCATCCACGGTGGTGCATGCCCAGGTTCGGGAGCTGCTGCAGCACATCATATAAACTGAGCCCTGGGATGCAATGCAGAGTACTTCACGAACATGAATGAATACTGTTCGTTTGTGAAATGCAATTCGTCAACTGTTTGGTGTGGGCATGTATTATTTTAAATCTGCCAAACCCCATAACAATTGGGTTGTGGAATTCACTGTTAACAACGAGCAACGTACCAGTACTGTTCACAGTTGACTCGTGGGGAGCTTGTCCTGTATACGAAGCTGGACAGGCCAAGCTGACCCACCACTGGTGGCACCAGGGACAAGCCCAACATGGAATGTTCTTGTCAGGAACAATCTCTAAGAATAAGGCCTGCATTGTCGATGGATTGTAAAGCATTGGATAAGCCCAGTCCCAGTATAAGGCAATAATTGGTGGATTTAATTCCCAGACAGAATCAAACAAACGCCAGCAAAAGCGTGTGAAAACTGGCAGTGATAGAGCAAATAACACAATGTGTAATGGTCAAAGCATCGCCAAACCACTAGTAGCCAATGGTGCTTATACGGTCTATGTGCAGGTGTGAGCTAGACACTGTTGGAGAATAAAATCCACTAACTATTCGTTGACGTAGCGCACATTAGAATAAGGCAGTTGCCAGGTCAACTGGCTCACGCTAAATTGGTTTGAGTCATTGATCACAACACAAATACTATGGCATATCATAATTTCGGAAACAGCTGCATGAGTCAATGCTTGAACCAGTAACCAATGATTATTTATATCATTATAAAATTTTAGCTGTTTTATGGGTTGTGAAATCGAAAATATATCACGTGATTTTAAAAAAGTCAACTATTGCGGCGAGAAATCGGCGACATCCGTAAATAGTACCCTAAGCAGGCCCACCAGGAAATAGTTCATTTTTCAGATGTACTATACGGCTCAGGGGTGCTATTTATGTAGTCCCAAAATGGGACTTAACATGACGTTCTTTACAAGTAAATTGCCTTTAAAGGTGCACGAGAGATTTCACATATCAGGTGTCCCGAGAAAAGTTGAATGAAAGTACCAGAGTTTGCTTTTTGCATGTAGGCTTTCCATGAAAAAAAATATCCCCATCTGAAAGGATTAAGCTGAAAAATGTTTTTGATACAAAAAAATTGTGAGAATTCATAAAATTCGTTATGGAGCAAACTAATGAAATTCAGCCTATGTTTTACATCGAAATATAAGCAAATTAAAAAATTTCTAAAAAGAACACATTTTTAAAACATTTTTGTAGCGCAACACTAGGTCTGAAATCATATGAGTGTCTAATCTATTGAAAGTACTATTGGGACACAATATTTGGGTGCCTCACAAAAATCCCCGTTGCACCTTTAACAGTCGTATATGAAGTCCCAAAACACTATGTGTACCAGCTAGGGACCCTTTTGTGTAGCTTCAAGTTCGACAGACGAATTTCCACCTCCAATTTTCATATGATCTTACTGATTCCGATCAATAAGCTTCGCGGTGCTTTCGCCCAAAAACCATCTTCCACCGTTTAGCACCAGTACATATCCCATTTGAAATGCTTGGAGTTAAAGTCTGACTACAGAGATTTGCGAAAAATTATTTTTTGTTGTAATGCTAATGAAAAATAGGTCAACTAGAACTAAAGTAGTAACCTAAAATGCACAATTCCGAATTTGAGATTTGAATCTGATTTTTCGTTTGAGGCGTAAACATTTATGTGTAGTTAGTCCCATAGGATAGTGTGTAACAAAATTTCCGTATCCGGAATTTTTTTTATAACAAAAATGTTTGTGATTTCATATGAAGGAATTCGATTTGAGCTTACGCAATTTCACTAAGTGATTAGTATATGGACAAGCATTTATGTACATTGACAAAAAAAACACGATTATTTTTGGAAATTGAGGGCGCCCTCCACGGCAAATCTCTGAGTCGGTCTTTAGATTCTGGCAATACACAAACATGGGACTTAGTAACCGATCAAAAATCTTAAAGGTCTGAAATGTTCACTTCCTAAAAAGAGTTGATGAAGATATTACGACTATCCCTGTTGTGCTAAACACTGTAAGGAATCTTTCAAGGTGGAAAATCGGGTATATTTATTTGCGTGAAGAGTGGAACATATTGAAAAAATGTGAGACAAAAAAATTTTGATATCAGTTACACACAATTTTGGCATGACCTCTCCTTTCAGCAAAAATTTTTCTTTCTTATTCCAATTTTGCCTCTACCAATCTTGGGGTTTATTGGGTAATGACTCGAGTGTGTCCAGGGTTGATCACTAGGATCATGCCAAAGCTAACCCAAGTCTGCAGCCCCAGGATAGTCTGGGTCACAACCCAGACCATGCCCCAGACCAAACAAGACAGCTCTTGGCAATAGGCAATTAAAAACATAAGTGGTTGCAACAAATGATTACATTGACTTAATGACCTTATGAGTTAAGCCAACTTATCTAATTACCTCCCCATCTCTTGTTGCTTATGTTTATTGGACTTGATTATGCCATCTACCTTGAAAGTCCCAGCGCCACTTAGGGTGGTTCTGTGTGAGTTAATTGTGACCTTGTTCTTTTCAGTACTTTCCTTATGTGTGCAATCCAATGTCGGTTCAACTGACAATCTATTTGATAGTATGTTGAAAGGATAACATTAACTAGATACAGCACAGTCATCAGACTGACATGCCACAATGAGCAAAATCTTTTGGTTCCAAAATTTGATTTAGTAAAAGATGTTAGTGTGTTGAAGCCTTGGCTTGGAACGAAAAAAACAGTTTGCGGAAACTTTTCATGAAATTAAATGTTTTCATTTTTTACTTTAAACCTTCAGAAGGAACTACTGAAATCATGAAAGGCACATTGTTGTAGCACACAATTCCGTCAGAGCAAATTATAATGTATTTGCTTTATTTCTTTTAATTTTAATTGCCAAATAAGTTTAGGGTGCGTTTTTTTCCATCACTTCCAATTTTCAAATGAGTTATGTAAGACTGTCTGATTAAAGCGAAATAAAATAAGCCTAATAAAATTGGAAAGTGATTTAAAAGGTCCATTACATTTTATAGCATCTCAAATTAACATGCACTGAATTGATGTAGGTCTGTAGAGTATGTGTCATTCAAGAACTCATCAATAACTTTCACCCTCGATTTGATTTTTAACGTATCTTTTCGATTTTGTGACTTTTTCATTTAGGTTATAATGAGTTAATAATATTATTATAAAAAGTTTAAAAAATCATATTTTGATAATTTTGAACCAAAAGAGCCCCCAATTTGGGGTCCGTAAAAAACACACACCCACAACACACACACCTACAAAACATGTGTGGGACTCCGTGGGGGGTTTTTTTTTTTTTTTTTTTTGTGTTTTTTTGTGTTTTTGTGGGGGGGGGGGGGGGGGGGGGGGGGGGGGGGGGGGGGGTGGGGGGGGGGTTTTTTTTTTTTTTTTGTTTGTTTATTTATCTTATTGTAAGCATCGACTATAGTGCAAAAGTGTCATTATAACAACCAACTCGCCTTCCCGGAGAAACACCTTGTACAAAGGCAATAGATGGTCAAAAGAGATCATGTACACTCATGCACACTTCACTTGTCCTTGATCAGTTCCTCAATTAGTTTAATAGGATAAACAACCCTTCGAGAAAAATCTATTGAACTACACAATTCCAGGTACTTAACTCAAACACCTATTATTGATTTGAATGGTTGGGAATCAAAAATGTCTTGGGTAGTTAGGACATGGAGTTATCCAAAGTCCACCCCGGCACACCTAGAATTCGTAGGCTCACAACCAAACACACCCAAGATTCTATTGTTAAATGGTTGTGTCTCTACCGAATTCTGGCCAGGGGTAAGTTCGGGAGATTGTTTTTTTGATAGGGATATAGGCTTCAAATTTCGACCATTGACAGCATTTCACCTCCAAATTTTCATATGTTCCGATTTCATAAGCTTCGCCGGTGCTTTCGCAAAAAACCACTCTCCACCTGAGTTAGCACCGTCATCCCATTTGAATGCTTTAGTTAAGCATCTGGCAATACAACAACATGGACTTAGTTCAACGGTCAAAATCTAAATGTATTTGAAATCTTCACTTCCTAAAAAGTGATGAAGATATTTTCGACTTCCTGTTGTTGCTAAACACTGTAAGAAGACTTTCAAGTGGAATCGGGTTATTTTATTTGCGTGAAGAGTTAAAAATTATTGAAAAATGTGAGACAAAAAAATTTTGTCATATCAGGTTACACACCAATTTGGGCATGACTCTCCTTTAAGTAATGGCATAATGATTATGTACATGGAGGAGTCATTGATCAGCAGGACTAACTATTTATGGCGCTTCATTCCACAGAGATGCATTGTTTGACGGGATGAAATTTATGAATGAAAAGGCAAACATATTTGTTTATCATTGTAGTAATGGAAGTTTATTAATGAAGTATATAAAAAATACAGCCCTTCAGCAAAAAAATAGCACTAATGTAGTCACGAGGGACCTAGTTTTAAGCCAGAGCCTTCTCATGTAAGTAATATTTGTATACTAGGCTGCACTAAATCAGTGAATAGGCGAAACACAACCATATTCTTTTCAGAACTAAAACAAAAGGTGGGTGACCTGACATGGTTCAGATATTTTATGATTCGCCTTCACATGGAATCACATCACCAAAAAACATCGATTACAAATTTTGCATAGAGTTGGATGATTTATTTATTGGCTGAGCTATGACTTTAATAAAAAATAGTGGCAAGAACAAATATTTATTTAAAGTCATAGTCATAGCAAGAAAATAGTCAAATCGTCCCAATTTTATCATTGTTTCTGACTATTTTTCCCAAAATTGGATCCTATGCCACAAATGAGTCCATTTGTTGCGAAGTAGAACCAAATGTATTAAATGGCACATGGCGTAAGAGTGTGGTAGTCCACATTTGGAGATGTTTTGTTTATAAATACATTTCCAGGCTTAATGGGGGGGGGGACATGGTTGTTGATTGGGTCACTCACCTTTAATTCATTAAAGTGACAGGAGCAGAGGGAGATTTTTTTTTAGATAGACGAATTTCTCTCAAATTTCAATGGATCAGTTGTAGACCAACTACCGAGAATGTTTCGAAGGTGATTGGACAAACAGGTGCAAAAGAAACCGCAAAACCTTGTTGCTGAACTTGAATGCTAATAAGCGTTCCCCGTAGAAAGAAAAACAATGCTTTGACTTTCTGTACGTGTACGACAGAAATACTAACAATCATTTTCTATAACCATAAAGACGGCCGCCGTATTCAGCTTATTAAGTTCCTGTGTGAGCTAATACATTGGAAGCATTCCAAATATGTAAAAAACATGGGTTCACGGAAAATTGGGGCGCTTCTTCCTGGAAATTCTCCCATGTCTCTTTAAGGTACAAATGTATTGACCCAACCCAACATTGGGGGCAATCTACACGGAGCGAAGATCCAGATCCGATGCGCATCAACGAGATCCAGATCAGGGGAGACCATTTAAGAACTTACATGACGAAGTACAGCGCCCCCTTTCGAAGCATAATAACCATAATATTAAATAATAAAGTGTACAAATGGCTACGCGTAACCTTGGTGATAGAGGAATACTTTACGCGTAACTAAAAGTATGCGCTTAAAGTACAGCGACACTAACCAAACGTGTACACACCATGGATTGCGTTGCAGATCTGATAAAGGTGGCCTTTGCCGTTTAGACGCAACCTGTGAAGGAGACGAGATTTGGATCTGACTATGGATCTGATATGGATCTCGGCTGCAGTTTTTGTAAATTGCCCCCCGTTGTCGCCACGATTATAATAGCCGTGCAGTGTATTATATATCACATAGGCGGCGCTCGAGCCTCTTTTTTGAACAGTGGAGGGGACAAGGTTGTTGGCCATCAGTTGCCCACAAATTCATGGTATCACTAAAATATGTTTATATGACAGAAGTAATTACTGACCTTGGGTTAAAGGGGGGGGACACAAAGCGGACAACCGGAGCCCAAACAAACAACCCCCACACACAAAAAAAGAAAAATAAGAGAGAAAAAAAAAGAACAAAAATAAAAAAAAAAGAAATATAGGATAAAAAAAAAAAAAAGACAATAGAAAAAAAAAAAAAAACAAAAAAAGAAAAAAAATAAAAAAAAAAAAAAGACCAAATAGAAAATAAACCCCACCCCCCCCCCCCCCCCCCCCCCACCCCCACTTTACTCATTCAAATGGAAATTGGGTGTAATGTTTGTAGAAGAAAATTAATATTTTTCCTCAGTATACCCAGTGAAATTAGGCCCAGGAAATGTTCCTTTCGTTTAGGAAAAAACGTAATTCTCATAAGGGTGGTAGCCGTATTATTAACACATGTATGGGCCAGTTTAGACACATTTTGCTTCGACTATCAACCGCTGGGCGATTAACTTGAAAAATTTGTAATGGATGTTTTTTTGGTTGATATGATTCCATGTGAGAATAAAACTTTCAGAAAATTTGGATCCAGACGGTCACCCACCTTTATTGCAATTGATCTGTCCATAACAATCAGTGTGTGTACCTTGCCCCCTCCAGCTCCCTCCAAAAGAAACGGTTGTACGTGTCTATGGAGAAGACCCAAATTCGCCCCCTCAGATATTGCCTCGGCACCCCTTCTTCCCCAATTTGCAAAGATCTGGTACACCAATGATAAATATGCACCTTCGGTTGTCTTCAGCAGTGTATATGCGATCACATTGAACACACATGATGATGAAGCGTGTATGGTTTCATATCACACCCTAGGAACATGAAAATTCTCTTGACCTATTTCAAATATTGAAAGCCAGCCAAAAATAGATTAAGATGATTTATGGTCTATAATTGTTCATATCTTCACATGCAATATTTTCACCAAAAGACATCCACACAAATGTTGGTAGACCATTTGGATTAGTATAGTAGGAAGCATGTGATTTACCAAATCGTCCCATAAGAAAGGGGTTGGTGTGAGCAGATACAAATCTTGGTCAAAATTTCTTGGCCATGGCCACAAGATAACCTTGCTTGTGGTGTTGTTTTTTTTGTGGGAACTTGGTTTACAAGTAAGTTTAGATAACTTGGCCAAGTTTTAACCCCCCCAGATTATTGAGGTGGTCGACCGCATTTTGACACATTTTTATCATTCTGAATCTTGACATTGGCACTGGGGTTTATCAGTTATTGCAATGGGGTATAAGTGGGAGATGAGGTTGAGGTTGACATTGAGTCGTCACATTTAAAGGGGCACTACCCCAATCTAAGCCTTGAGGCCAACCATCACACCCATCCAGAGATTTGCATCATTAATAGGAAGCTTTTTACTTCACGGCCACAATTTTGCCCAAAACTCTTACGTATGTGTGTTGTAATCAAACAATTACTCATCACAAAAGATGATATGATATGGAGCAATTTGAATTTTAAATTTAAGGTAAATAAGCAACGTCATTTAATGAGATAGAGAAAGTAATGTTTGTAAGAAGCAGTAGTTTAGTTTTATTCCTAAGAAGATTTCTGTTTGACCAGGGTTGTGGTTCTCATTGGGTAGGGTAGGTAAAGTAGGTACACATTACATGAATTAAGGCCAGGTTGAACTGTTTGCTTTAGGATCACATTTTATAGTGGCATTTCGTGATCCAGAGCCTCGTCCTCCGACTTGCCTAAAAAACGTTGTGATTTTTATTTCATCTTTTTGGCCCAAGTATAGTATTGGGTGCTAATCCTCCATGTAAATTCTGCTGAAAAGAAACGAAAAATTTGTTAAAATTGTGTGTATCTTCTGTCAGTAAACGGACAGGAAATGGCAACCACAGTGGCCTATGGGACACAGATTCAGACCTTTGGTCTCAAATGCACATCCCAAAACCTTTCTTGGGGATGTACCTATAAAAACCATTAAAACAAACAGGTGGTTCTCGAACCACAAGTGTCACCTGATTGCACGATCACTTGCTTTACATGATAAGTTTAGCATTGATTAGAAGAGAAAATGCACTGGGAGAGAAGTGTTATATTGTAGCTGGAAGTGCATTTCAAAAAGGTGAAACCAAAGACAAGTATTGAGAGCCAAGTAAGTTTTGAGTTAGTTTCAAGTTGGATAGTAAAATTGAGATTGAAGCCCCCAAAATTAATTGAACTATGAGTTGCCAAAAAATATTGGGCGAGACGCAGTTGAGCCTAATATTTAAAAATCGTTAGCGAGACCAAATTAGGCAAAATAATCAAGTTTCTCATTAATCATGTTTTGGTTCAGATATTTCACACCACTTGGAATCCACAAAACATGATAATGAAGTAATCGGGCATAGCGTTTAGCTTGGCATGACATTTTAAAAAAGGTAACACGAATCCATATGGATGGACATATACGGACGGACATTACAGGGCGGATGGACGGAACACACGAAATTTGGATTAGTAGGTGCCTCTATGACATCGTTTCAGGGACCCAAAAATAAGGTGTTAGGATCATGAAATGACCTTTAATTTTTAAAGGGATAAGCAGCGATTTGCGTGATCTGAAACATAAAAAAAAACTCCTCAAAATTAATATTTATTTGTTTATTGGCATGGATGTCTAAACAGAAACCTGCAAGTGGTTGGCTTCTTGAAATCATGATCCTGTGATATCCCAGATTTATGCGTAATATTTATATGTGCACCAGTACCTGTCCAATTTGATTCCAAACCAAACAATATTGATTCTTGTTTAATCTGACTCATGTAAACCACAATCAGCTGTTTAGTGTAGATTGAGACATACAGGGACTGCCTTTAAGGCGCTACAGAGCAAGCTCTCCTTAATCACTCTCCTTAACTCTAAAGGAGAGGTGATTGAGCTCTCCCTTAATCGATCCATAGTCTGTCCGTTACCTGTATATTTTGACCATATTTATGGATCTTATCTAAAATGCTTTGCCAGGAAAATTTAGTCTCCTTACAAAGGGCACAGACATGTCTTGATTTAAATATTGTACATACTGCTTGATTGCTTGACAATTTTTGTTTTTGTTTAGCTGCTCACTCTATTGATCCCTTAAAAGCTCCAGGAGAGTTCTTTGTTGCTTCCAATGCTCATTTGAAAAGGCAAAGTCCTGGACATCATGCTATTTGTGGGAGACGGTATATGACAAAATTGCCTAAATACTTCATTTGTTTCACGGTGTTTGGTTACGGCAGATTAAAGCCCATAAAGGAGTTATAAGGATTTTGCATTGTTACTTATCTGTGTATTTATAAGCTAAAAAAAATTAATTCCACATTTTGTCATTTTTGTTACAACGTAATGATAGGGCATTCAATTCAGTTGAATCTTCACGCAATATTCACAGTTTTAAACACTTATTCCGTCTTGTAGTTTATGGAGCTCAGCTGTGGCTCTAGGTGGCCTTATAATTTCACAACGGTATTCCCCAGTTTCCAGTTGGCCAAAACAAAAATTTTTGCCCGCCTGGTATTTCCCGCGGGTGGGTGATGGAAAATACCTGCCAACCGGGTTAGGCCATTTCTCCATAGAAACGTGTATTTGCTTGAAAATGAAATTTCATAAAATTGTCATAGGATGTAGTTTTAGGTGGAATAAACAAGCCAAAATTAGTTGTCAAAACTGTGTTTGCCATTGATGTATTTCTTGTTTTATTCAAGCTATGATGGGAATGTAAAACTGGACTAACTCGCTGTGTGGAGAGGAATGACGAACCATCCTACCCAAAGCAACAGTTTTAAATGATGAAGTCTGGTCAAAAATTCCAGGGAAAGAAATGGGCACTCCGCCTGCATATGCAACCATTTTGTTTAGAAGTGCAACAACTTATGTTATTTCAAGTAACCCGTTTTTCTGTGATATTTAGTGACTTCATTTAGATTAGACACTCAATAGATTCCTTACGTTTTATTTGCTACAGAATAAACTTAAATGAAACAAAGGTGATTTGTATGTTGTATTTCATAAAAACATAGGCGAATTTCTATTTGCTCCTATAGGAAATGATAAATTTCACATGTACCAAAATAAAAAAGTTCTCAGCCTAATCCTATCAGATGGGGAGAATCCGGGCATACCGAACGGGGGGAGCAAGGGGGGGGGGGGCAGGTTTCCCCCTTGGATCGAAAAGCGGGATGATATGACCAAAATTCGCATTTCATCCCTCTTCTTCAGGAAAATTGTGACCAATTTCAGTCTAAATTTGCGCAAAATTAAAATTGGGCAAAGTTTCGTGGGCTACAAGGTATTTTGTCAAGTTTAGGCTTAATGGAGCAAATCACCGGAACGACTTACCAATTTTCCCCCCTCTGGGCCAGGACGCAAACTTGGAAATTTTATTTTGCCCCCTCTAAATCGACTACTCGGTATGCCACGGGGGGATATTTTGATTAGAAAGCTTTATTGGAAGCACCAGTGCAAAAATCAGAATTTCACATTTGCAACACCCGTTATTTGAAAATCTATCGGTGCACCTTTAAATGGTTTATAAAGACCTGAACTGAAATGACTGGGTCATAGTCTTGAAATTTTGTGCCCCCGCTGTCGAAGCAAAAAAAAAAAAACAAAAAAAACTTTGGCATTTCAATGTAGCATGGAATTAAGATTGAAGCTTTGAGCGGAACACAGGTTTGCTTCTGATCTCAAGGGATGTTTGTTCTCATCTGAAAATGGGATGCCCATCTGTATTCACATTTATTTCATTTCCTGGGACCTATAATGCTGATGTATGCAAACTAATGAAACAAAATCATGAAACAATTAGCACTGTGGTTACAAACTGAGAAAATAAATGTATCAATCAGAAAAGAGTATACTCCCATTCCACTTCACAGCAGGCACTCCTTTTTTTTGCAGGTAGGGATGTGGGCCCAAATTTCTGAATTGGGTTAGGCGGTGCTTTGCAAATTGATTTTGTCTCTGAAATCAGGCACTTATGGAACTGAAATTTGAGAAAGAAATTTGGGGGTGGGGGGTGGTACTCAGTGGAAAAGGGTAGGTTAGGTACAAGTGCCACCGATATGGGTCACATCTTCAACCCCTTTACTGTAACAATGGGTCATTTTTCCCACCCTGCTACTATATTATGGGGTCATTTTTGAGGGTCCTTCTCTATATAAATGGGATCCATTTTTTCCGATTTGCGGTAAAATCACAATGAAAATTGGTGTTTTTCCGATTTTTCAGAAAAATTACTATGAAAATGGGCCGATTTTGCCAAGATACTATGTAAATGGATGCGGAAATTTCCAAAGGCCAGCTTTAGAAAGGGTGTCAAAAATTTGCAACCCCCAACTATATAAATGGGTCTATTTTTTGTACAATTTGATCACTATAAGCATGGGTTGATTTTTTTACCCAGCGGAACGCACACCAGACTTCGAACCAATTTTGGGTCGAGTACAAACCCCCTCCAAACTATATAAAGGCGGGTCATATCTTTGTACAATTTGATCACTAAAAAACATGGGTTCGATTTTTGTTACCCAGCAGACGCACACAGACTTTCTTCTCTACCCAATTTTGGTAGGAGGTAATCCCCCCACCCACCCCGGGTCTTGGGGTCTTAGGAAACTAACGTCCTGCATTTGCAAGACTGTGAACCTATTGTTGTAGAATCGGGGTCCTTGGTTAGGAACTTGAAATATGAGAAATTTGGCAGACCAAAATTCAGCTAAACTTACAGTCTTAGGACCTGATGGAAAAGTGTGAAGGGGTCTCCTTTAGCCCGAGGCAGCCATATTTTTAACAGTGTCCAGTATACCAACAAAAGATACCAAAGACGAGCTGTGCCCAGAAAACCAGTGGGGGAGCTGAAACGGCTGAATAGCCTGGTTTCCCACCGAAAACCCATGGAACTTGAGTCCGTAAGGCAACACCCCCTCCTGGGCACACGCCTGCACAGCATCCAGTTTGCACTCTCCCATACACCAACAAAAAAAATATATTATTTTAATGAGAGTCCTCCTGTTACTTAGTAAATTTCAGATATACCAACAAATCTTTCACAGTGGTCGGTTTTTGTGGTATAATGGAAAGTTTGTTAGGTAAGGGCAAAACATACTGTACCCCCTACATGTGTTCAATGACCCACAAGGAAGGAAATCTAAACCAGATATCTAAATATCACACTGCAACTTGACGTGAGAAGAGACCCATAACCTCCAAAACAAAGAGAACATGGGTTGGGGTGGTGCCTTTTGGTTGCGTGTGTGGGGGGATTCCACATCCCAAAATAATGACAGATTTTTGGCAAATATCAGCAATGATTGTATGATAAAAATCACCAAATTTTGGACAAAATCAGTAAATTTTTGACCAAAATTTTTTAAGTTGTCATCAAAAATTGGTGTGATTTTTCCAAAAAAAATTCACTTTCACCCTTGCAAAATTTCATTCCCCCCCCCCCCCAAAAAAAAAGGAAGTCTCGGCACCACCCCTGCATGTGATCATTATACAGCTACTTGTAAACTGTATATTGTGATGTGATCCAGAAAGCTGGAAAAAACCCCTGCCCTTCAATCATACCACCAAAATAGTACGATTTAATCTTATTTATAGTAAGTTTTCTCAGATTTTTGACAGCAGCAAATCTCACTAATAAGATTTTAAATTTGTTGAAAAGATAAATATTCAAAAGTCAAAGAAAACAGGAAAATTTCAGCGCCCCTGGTTCATTCAGGAACCCTCAGGCAGGGTCCAAAGACAGACCCTTGGACCCAATTTTGATAGTGTTGAGTGCCATGGTGCTTGCCGTTGCCGTGTGCACCTACACTCGTAAGTAAGATTTTTACTTTCAATGTTGGCCAGAGGTATGCATCACACGTCTCATTGGGATGTTGAGACTGCCTACCTACTGGCTCCATGTCTTTGTGGTGCCACTGTGGGTGGCCAAAGTGCAAATTACAAATCCACTGAATTTAAAGGTGCAGTGGGGGTTACCAATCATGGTCTGATTTTGAGTTTTTACCTTCCCATGGAAGCAAAAAACACTAAAAGAATATGATTACAAACTCTGAGATAAATCAGTATCACCATTTGAAAAGTTAAGCTAGAAAATGTAGTCCAAAGAAAGTGTTGATTAATGTGGTCAACCACATCATTTTGAGACATTTTGGCAAGACATGACAACAACAAGAAAACATTTCCTGGGCTTAAATTTCAACTGATCAATGAGAAAAATATGAACTTCTGATACCAAAAACTCCAATTTTTATGGAATAAAGGGGGGGGGAGGCACTTTCAAAGTGGAATGGGGACTGGCCCCATGGTTCCACTTACCACTGCTGTACAACTAGAATAAACATATGAAGATTACATGAGCTAAAAATTGTACAAAAATATTGGTGTGATTGGAGTTTATCCAATCACATTTAAAATTGATCTTTTTAACCGGTTTTTTAACTCACTTCAGCTGAAAGACATAGCCAAACCTTTTAATTATTAACATGAGTAAAAAAACTAGGGGTAATCCTCTGACTGAAACAGGAACGAAAAGGACATTCTATTTGAGTCAGTTTAACTATCAGAAATTTGTAATTGTTGGCGACACACTCCAGGAAGTTAATAGTGTTAATCGCCATAATCCGTGGTTTTAATTGATTTTCCTGGAGGACTGTAGATCTGAGTGTAGACATCCAAACAGCCAACACCACACCTGTGGGTCTTAAGTGTTTTTGCAACTCTCCTGTACTGTCTAGCTCTGTCAATCTTGAGCATCCTGAAAAATTTGTGGCCAAAATTTACAGTGAAATTTCAAATGATGTCGTCCTGTTTGATGGTGAAGATCACACATGTATCCAGGTCTGGCAAGTCAGTGAATTTTTAGAAACCCATAGCATGAAAGGAAAACATTTTTGCTGGTTTTCAGTTGAGTGATGGAAATGTTAAAGGTGATTTCGTGATTTCAGCACCTTCTGTTTTTTCATTGATCACTGATATTCCTTCTGAGAAAAGCGTATTCTCAAAAAAGTTGGGCGGATCCCGACTTGCAGTTTGTGTATGGAGCAATCGATTTCGGTTCCCACGGTCCCATAGGGACTGGGCTGTAATTCTGGTTTTTACGGACAGAAAATAACAAAATTGCGTAATTCTCTACAGATTGCAAAACGGAATTTGCATCTTAGATTGGGCACATGGGATTACTAAGGCGAACGGTTCAGATGATATAAAAAATCTGAATAATTTTTAGGTAAGTCGGGGGGGTGGGGGGCGAGGATGGGATCCACGAAAAAAATGGCCCCTCCTTTAAACCCATATTTGCACAGAATGGAACCCTTGTAAACTTCAAGGGGGTGAGAAAATTTGAAAAATGGAGTCAATGTTGACACCAACATTTATCTCCTTATAAGGATTAGAAAAAAAGTTATAATTTGCACAGGTTCCAACTTAGTTAAAAGTGGTCCCATAGCCCATAATGGTTCAATGTCATCTTAGAGTTAGGCCCAGGGTAAATGTTCAAATGTTGTGAAAGTGGTGTCAAATGATAATCTTGTCATACTGAAGCAGAAAATGCTATGTAAACTAAATCTGGTAGATAGCAACATTTGACACCCTGGTGACCCGCGTGTTAGACCATTTAATAAATTTTGCCATTGTAGTTATTACAACCAAGTTGGCCACAACCCACACTGTCAAATAGTACCTTTTTTGATCCTATCAGTATGAAACTTATACAAATAACTTGCCACCGGTTTCTAATAAAATCCGAGCCTCAGTTACATTTTACCAAAAATGGAGACCATGGGGACTATACCCCTTAACTAATGGTTGGAACCTAGGGAAATTGGAAGCAGACATGGTCTAGTGCAAGTGTAGAACACCCAATGTGACTCAATTCAAATTTTTCCCCTTGTACTAACATTTTCCCCTTAAAGGGGAAGCAGGGGAATTTGAACCATCATTTTTGAAGTCTGGTCCCGACTGAATCCAAACAACAGCAGAAATCAATTTAGCACAAAAAATCAAGAACTGTTTCATTGACATACCAAACCCACTCAATGAAGGCGCTGGGAAACAATTGGAATTTACTAATTTTCTGATTTCTCTGATAATTTGTTAGACCAAAACAAGCATAAGCTTGCATGGAATGTTAACCAAAAAATTGTTACTCTCTTTTGCTATTAGTCACAGTATGGCGAACCTTTGTGGTAGTGTGTTGCCCTTGCAATGGGCTTTATTATCATGTCCAAGAATTCACTGTATAATTAGGTGAGTTACTTATTTTATTTGAAGAAACTGAGCAGTTGCTCCCTATGTGAGCATCTTTACCCCCTGTAAAATTAGTGATTTTCTTCACATATGCCAATTTACATTGAAAACATAGGCCTATACTATACTGACACATTTTTAATATATGCTGGTTTGCCATGGAAATCATGCTTTAGACCACCGATGGGTTGTTTACCCCCAGCAATAGGCAGGCAACAGGTCTGCTGAGGGGAACACGTTCCACCAGCACGTTGCAGCAGTTAATTTTTATGACTACACTTATGAATTTGGAAACCGCCACAGAATAAACAAGTCTGTGTGCTTTATTTATTCCATGGAGGTGTCCGAATTCGTAAGTGTGTCAAAAAAAGTGTCAGATGGGTCAGGTTACAGAAACTCATTTTTTACTAGCAGGAACTTCTGTGTTCACAACATTACCTTGACACACCGTTGCCCAATTTTGTGGAAAAGGTCAGGTCACTGGAAACTCGAAGTGACCTGAGAAGGAAAAATAAAACCTCGTGCAATCCCCATATTCAATTGAAGACTAACTGGCCTTGGCTGACAATAAAAAGCAACTCACAGTTAGATATGGTTAACCAATTAAGTGCCCAAGGGGGGGGGGGTTCCACAGTACCCAACATTTGATTTTTGCGATTTCTCGGTTAGACAATCAAATTTGTCAAGGAGTTTGTAATTGTATGATTTATGACTATGACTTTTCCTGATACTAAAAAATTTAAATCCGCCCACGGCTTCATTAGAATAATTAGGTTGGGGTCCCAGGAAACCCCCCCCCCCCTTGGGCACTAACGAAAGTTTTTTAGCTTGAGGCATTAAAGTGTTTAATGTTAAGGGCCCATGTTGTGGGTATTGTTCTCTAGCATATTAGAGGTACCACTATAAGGACACAGCACTTGGAAAAGCCATGGATTTCAAGTGCGGTGTCCTTAGATGTTGGTCCTAATATACAAATACGGGAAGTTCCGTAACCTGACCCATCTGACTTACTTTTTCTGACACACTTATGAATTCGTGAAACCTTAAGGAATAAACCTATGCTTTATTCTGTTGAAGGTTTCCCAATGCGTAGTCTGTAAGAAAAGTGTCAGATGGGAGGTTCAGGTTACGGAAACTGCCAAAAAATATAATATGGACCCTAACACTACAGTGTGCTTATGCAGCCAAGGACTAATTCTTTCATTGAACATGGGGATTAAAAAGGTTGAACTCAGGGATTTCCTGATGGGGCCGCACTCAATTTTCAAACAAATCGGAATTTTTGGCTTATGACATAACACTTTGTCCATATACTACAAGGTGTGAAATAAACTAAGTCAAATTGAAGTCTTCATATAGAAAATCACGAGTTTTGTTATAAAAATTTCCAGATCCGGAAATTTTGTTATACACAATATCACATGGCCGGGTAAACCTGCCTAATTTGCTACTGCATGAAAACTAAAAAACGTGATTCGGACTCTAACATGGTTTGGAATTTTAGGTGACATCTTTAGTTCTAGATGACTGATTTTTTAATTACTACACAAAACAATTACATTTTGACAGAAAAATCTCTGAGTCAGCCGTTAATTCTTCCTACTTGGGTCACTTTGGGTTTGCCAGAGTGTTTACCGTACACTCAACATTTGGGAAGATCACAAAGTACTTTGGAAAACAGTGCATGGTGGGAAAGAAAAAAAACCTGGAGGAATGATACCTGAAAACGCTAGACGGGTCACAAGCAATTGGCAGCCTTTTAGTTTCTAATTGTACCAATTCCGGAAAGGAAAGGGGCCCAGTGGCTGATGGACAGCAATCGGCTTTCTGTGGGGAAACATGTCCCCCAGGAAAATTGCCAGCAGTGTTTTAAAACTTATCTCCTGTGGGACCGAGTAAACTGGGGAATTTGTGATAGCGATTTTTGCCGGTGAATGTGTTAGGGAGCGATATAAAAATTTAACGACACCTCAAAAACAATGTTGTTATATGTGTCATTAAGGATAAGAGTACATCAACATAAAAACAAAATTAAAACCTTTATAAAAACGTACACTTTAGTAATTCTAGTAAAACAGTTTTTTTTTTTTTTTTTTATAAAAACCAAAAAAAAGTCTAAAAATATTCTGAACAGATCAGCCTCTTCAGGAAATTTATCAATCTGCAGAGGCCTTAATCTTGAACTGTTTTTTCAAATCTGGGATGCTATGATATTGGATGCATTAGGGTTTATAGCATATTCCATCAATGAGGTTAAGGTCAATGGTGGCCAACCAAGACATTCCCAAAATAAAAAATTCATTTGATAGGGCATACAATTGTGTACCTGATATGTAATGTGTATTCAATGCCCCCAGAGTACCTACAAACTATTTCCGGTTACCGTAACAAACCATATGTTAGCCTGTAGCATCAGAATGGGGAAGTTGTCAAAATATTTTAACAGGTGAATGAGGGAAAAGGCATGTACAAGCTTTCCAACAGTAGCAAAATCTTGGGTTTGATGGTGTGAAAAAGTGGAGTTGAAGGCGGTTTTGAGGCAGAGGAAGGATGGGTTGGTACCCCTTGACACACAAGGGCATTACCAGAATTGCCCCAATTTCTTTCGAATGTTCCAATGATAACCTGAGATGGTCTGATGTTATGATCATTAGACTGATTGCTTTTAGAATTTTTTGTTGCGCATGACAGTGTATCATGCCATGCTTTTCTATGGGGACAATTAGATAGCAGGCAAATTCAAAACATTTTTAACTTTTGTCCAATAAACTTTCAATGCTTGGCTAGGTTTGTTCTACAATGTATAACCGAGTGAAATGCAAAATTGAGAGAGACTTTGTATCCTCAAAGGACCTGTCCTGATTTAACACACATGCACAAGACAGACATACAGAATTTGGATTAGTACAAGTGTGTCTTCTGCCAAATCCTACCGGCGACAAAAAATGAGGGGACCCAGTAATGCAAAGGCCACTACTATGAGACATCTGGCTGTTGTGTACAGTTGAGAGTTGATTCATTCATTGTTAAGTCACTGTGGGCAACCATGCCCATACCATAAAAACAAACTGTCACAATCAAACTGAAATTGTGGCAAACCTTTATACACGAATCGACGGCCGCGACTTTCTCGCCCCTACGCCGTGGGCGCCGCACTACCCATCCGCCATGACTGGGGGGATCCGGGTGAGCTTTTGCATTGCTCGTTATACACCGCGTTTACGTTGTACGTGATTTGCCCACAAAGAATCGGTATTTTGATCAGTTCTGACGGCAAAATCAACACTATTTTCACTGTTATCCATTTGTATATCATTTGGGCGGCTCCAGAAAAAAATGTAAAATTTCTTGGCTGCACAAATAGCGATAAAAAGTTACAAAAAATGGAAAACGAATGCGTTGTAAAAAATTGCTCCAAGGACACAGTTAAGTGGGCTGTACTGCAGCCGTCATATGAATCGGTTCCCAAATGGAAAAAACACCGAATCTGCCAAGTGCTAATGACAGGTAAGAATGACTTATTTTATTTTTATAAGATTTTCATTTTAGTGGCTGTAAATACGATTGTTGTTTTCACAAAATCCATTTTAAAAATGGTTAAAAATTTAGTTCCCAATGTCACTTACCCGTAGGCTCATCATTACATGTACAGTAAAACCAAATAATCTATCGTATCCATTTTCAGTCTAAATACCACATTGTAACTCGCGGTCATTTTCACGTTTGTATGCTACCAAGCGTACACATTCCCTGCACAACGAGACTAATTTTGTTCAGATCTCCGAAATTGATCACATGAGCACTGCGGAAGCGTCCTTCTAAAACATCAACAACCCGCCTCGGAAGATGTCACGTTTTCAGCAAATCGATCGGTCTGGGTGAACTATTCAATTTTTCACGTACAAGGAATATATCAACATTCTATTTGTTACTTTATTTTTGTATGGATGTTTGAATTTTACGAAAAATGATTTTTCTCACGCGGCTGTTATTACCATTGTTAACACGTATTCTAACATAAGCGTTCATTTCACGTCACGAAACAGTGGGCGAGATAACCTTAATTTTTAAAACAGTAAGACACTGCCGGGAATTCCAGTTTAGGGCCAGTCTCTGACGCAATCTTCCTTAAATCCATATAAAAAACGATGGAAAATGTTAAAAAATGCGAAAAAGGTAGGTTGTAAATTCTTATTTCGTTCGTAAAAGCTCGTAAAAGGCAATATTGCGGCGTGTGTGTACTGTGTGTTGGTGGCCGGGATGCCCACCAGTAATGGCGGCGACGCAGAGGGGTCCTTTAGAGGCTTCCCGTCGGATTCGTGTATTGATAAAAAATATCACCAACTCTGGCTATTAGCTTTGGGACCATTACTTCTAACAGAGTGGCCTATTTATAGTTGGGGTAATATTTCTTGGCCAAGTCACTAGGTACGCCCGCTTCCCCAACAAAACGGCCAACACTGCGGTTGCACGTAGAGCAGTGCACGCAACAAGAATGCGCGCGTACGCCATGGCAATGAAATAATTACTCAAACTTAGTCTTGTCCCCAGTACTTGGAGGGTGTCCCAACGGGCACGTAACGGTAAACGTGAATGACTCGCCCAATTTAGTGTTGGAGTTCGATACGAGCTTGTCGCCGATTGGTTGAAATTTCTCACGATTTGAGTCATAAAAACAGTAACTGACCAGAGAGCATATTTTGAATCCTAGAGTGTTGATGTCACTGATGAGATGGTTGTCTGATAACATTTCAGAATTTTTTCAGAGGCTTCCCTGTAATATTTTAGGGCCCTGACTGATTCTTGATGATAGACTTGCAGTTGTTAACGGCTCAGCCAATCGGATCACTCTCTATCAAAAATCATGGTCCGGGGCGTACTAAAAATAGCCAACTAATAAGCGATCGGCTTGAAACGAAATTCACCAGACTTGTTGTGGCGGTAGCGCAGTACACATTACGTGGTTGTAGGGGGGCAGGGATGCCAAAAGTAGAAGTTTGTGAGAATCAATTAAAGGGGCATTCGTGATTCCAGCACTTCTGGTTTATTCTTTTCACTAGAGATCCTTGAAAAAAAAAGCTTATTCACACTTTTTTTTTTTTTGGGTGATCCCGACTTGCGGTTTGTATGAGCAAATGCTCGTTCCATGGTCCCATAGCCACTGTGCTATACTTTCTACGAAATTGCGAATTTCTTACAGGATACGACCGACACTTGCACGTAAGATTTGGTTACACATGCGATACTAATGAAAACGGTTCGATTGAATAAAAAATCTCAGTGTCGATGCAAGTCGGGGGAAGATGCGGTGGATCACGAAATGGCCACCTTTAACTTGAAATGACAACATAAATAATTCAAAATTTTTTGGGGAACAATTGATTCTGTACATGGATGCTACAAGATCCCTGCGAGAATAGATATGATTCTCATCGTATTGCATCCCTGCGGAGGTGTAGGACACCCACCAAGTACTGTGACTGAGACTAATAGGTGGCCTAGTAAAAATAATTTTAAAAAAGTGACAAAAAATTTAACTGCAGTTGCTACTGTCTTCACAATAACACTGCCTTTGTGATTTATGGAGCATCAACCCCATGATACAACCGGTGTTCAGATCCGCAGAAGAATCGTGGCCAGTGTACTAGGACTCCCTGCCGTGTCGCGTACATAAGATTAAGTGTATACACACCTGATCTATACACACTGGATAGGTGTCTCCACGCGATTGAATAGCGAGCCCGTGAAGGAGACCGGAAGTGGCACAGCGTCCCTTTGCTATACCAAAAACAGTCACTCGGTTGCACGGGTTTCTATGGGATGCAGGATACAGGTGTTCCTTTATAAAGTACTTTCCTGCGTCAATATCTGAAAAAAATTCCAGGTTGCAATTTATATGGAGTATGTTGCCCATTGTGCCTGAATTAACGGTGAGGAGAAGTAAACGAATGATTATAGGCAATTGGGGACCGATTTGTGATGCTCTGGTAGGGACACGTCGTAGCCTTATACTACACTGTATTACATATGTTGCACTCTACATTGCCACTGTACAGTCTGTACTAGAATTTAAGTGCGGGGCTCTTTAATGCTATCATAACTCCATGAGGAAGTATGGAGCGCTAATATTATAGTTACACTACAAATTATATTTAATTCATGGTCTGTTTCGCTGGATACAGAGGCCTAAGGTGGTAGTTGTGATTTTCCATTATCACAAACATTGTCACTGGATTAGCTTATAAATCCCAAGGGCAGGGACTAAAATTTCAGTTCCTTCCAATTTTAATTTCCCAAGTGATTTAAACAATGATTTCGTGCAGTATACTGGACCCCATAGCACTGCAATGCATTATATTTTCTATAAGCGAATTTTATCTGCTGGGGGGGGGGCAGGGCGTTTTTCTGGGTAACATGCTCATTTCGGGGTTCTGAATTGGACCCTAAGGCTATAAACAAGACGTTTTTCAGTGAAAATAAACCCCGAACGGGAGTCTAACGGAGCCAGGTTGGGTAGGAAATACACTAGTTTTCAGGTGTTGTAAATAAGGGGGACCAATTCCAATTGCAGAAAATTCACCTCTTGCGGGACATGTTCTCATAGTGACTAAAATACCTATACACAAAAAAATTACACTTTTGCTATACTGCAAGAAAAATACAACTCGGGGTTTATTTTGCAGATATGTTGAGGTTTTTTCTATTTTTATCCATTGAACAAGTCACAATCACCACTGAATTATACCCTCTAGAGCGTAATTATTGGACATTGTATACCCTAGAGGTTGTCCCGCATTTTCAGCTATAGTGGCTATCTGTTTGGAAAACAAGCATTGTCAACCGAATAAAATGCAAGAAACACACCCAACCCCAGGAATTTATTCCAAAATATCTTAGTAATATTTTTAAAATAGAACGTGCATGATTTATACCCACTCTCTTAAAGATTGATAAAACTAGTACGAGGTCATTTCCAGAAAAAATAAGGAACGCTTAAATCTAGTCTATACCTGAGCCATTTTTGTAAAACATATTTGAGAGAACTGGGGCGGGGGTGGGGTGCGCTCCCCTTCAGGGTCCCTTTGGGGCCGCTATGGTCTAGGGTGGACGGGCGGATCGAGGGGTGCGGGGGTCGGGGGTGGTACAAGCCCCTTTGATTTTCCTTTTTACACATACGATTCCTATAAATTTGGGGCCAAAAGATTAAGCTTTGGTATTCCACTTTCCATTGGTAACAAAATAAGTACCAACATTCCCAATATGACGTCATAGTTAGGAAAGAGTGAAAATACATGATATAGGGTGAAAAATTGATTATTTATCACTAAACCGCTCATCAGTGTAAAAAATATAATTTTTTTAATTTTTTTAAAATAAATATGGAAATTAGATACTCCGAACCTTTTTTCATGCTGTTGGTAAAACTTGAATTCCCCATTTCCTAATATGATGTCCTGAAGTAAGCCTAATGCTTGGCATGTTGTACTCATTTTGGTATCATGAAAAGGTAGAATGTAGATATCAATTGGGACCAAAATCAGAAGTGGTCAGTGGTAGTCTCGTGCCATACTAGGCGCATGTTGCTTACTTCCCCCCCCCCCAGGGGTACCCCTCCCGCCTCCCATCCATCACTTGGGAGTGTAACAAGTCAATTGCGGATCTCAGAAGGGGGGGGGGTTTAAAGCGGAAAAAAAGCTTGAAGGAGGATTAATGATATAATAGTTTTCCCAGTATTTTCGCCTTGTGTAATTGATTTTAATAAAACAGACAATTGGATTTCGTACCTAAAAATGTGAATCGCGAGAAACGCAAAACCAATTAACTTTTCAGAATGATGTCATTTTGTGTCATTGTATTTCAACGTGTGTCGTTGATAGTCGTCAAATCCGTTGACAAATTCGTCCAGCGTGGCAATGCTATGAATAGAAAAAAGCAATAGTATTTATAATTGATTTTAAGACATCTTGTATTTCATATTCGGGGGTAATCATCAATTGAAATAAAGTGTTTATGTCATGATTGGTTCTCACCTTATAGGCCCATATGTGTAATTAATAGTGCCACTACAAGCAGCCTTAGTTAAGAAAAAAGGTGCGGGTGGGGTTTCACTATGCTTATTTGAATAATCTTCTATAAATTTATGTGGGTGGTCATTAAAATGGTAAAATTCCGTCATTGAACACGGGTTAAGCCAAAATAGTCAAAATCATAAAAATCAAAGTAAAATTTAACAAAAAGATAAACCATACATATTTTTTCAAGATTCATTTTTTTTATATCCGAATTGACTATGTTATATATGTCCTTATTTAAACAAATTGGTAAAATTCAGTATTTGCGTAATTTGCAGGCGAAAAGACCAAAAAAGGGATTTAAAAAGGCAGAAATTATCACGTTTTGAAGATACTTGGAGGAGAAAAAATTTCAGAACATCCCCAAAAGAAACATATTTAAGTTAAAAAATAGGCCACACACACGTGACTAAATTGAAAGGGACGATAATGAATATCAATGAAAAATGACGGAATTTGCTTTTTTAATACACCGTCTTGATATTGACGGACGAATTCGACGAGCACTTGGACGAAAATCAATGACAACAAAGTGGAAAATTACAAATTGACACAAAATGAATATCCAGTTACCGAAAATTAAATTGGATTGTGTTTATCGCGATTCACATTTAGGGACGAATTCAATTGTCGTGTTTTTAGTATAAAATCATTAAACAAGTGCGAAATTAACTGGGAAAACCTATAATAATAATAATTAATATCTATATAATATAGCCGTGACTACTAGTAGTCAAAGCATGATTATTGGTCTAGCTGAAACTGAAATATGGGCATTTAAAAGACTTTTTAAAACATTTTGGAATCATATTTTGTTCGAAAATACCGCGAATACTCGAAAATCAAACCACTAATTGACAAAAACTTGACATACGCGCAATTAATCGCCTGATTCTGTCCTTTTTCCGTAGTTTCCCTATTCCTTGTACGGGCGCGATCGGGCTCTGGGTAGAGCAAAAGGGGATTGCCGTGCAACTTCGGTTTCCTCACGTTCGAGCGGCGAAAGTCTATCCAGTGTATAGACAGGGGGGTGGACGTATTTCGATAGTAACGGCTGAGCGTAACGGGCACAACCAAACACATCTATTTGAGGCTTTAGCGCATGGTTGGTACCACACGTGCCAGGTCCCGATGAACGGTTTTGATATCGTGCACACAGCCCCGTGAAGGCTCCCGTGAGCATACCAGTCTTTTAATGCAACAAAGGTTATTATTAACTTACCTTTAAAAAGTTTAAAACACAAATTAACTGCCCAATTCCCACAAATATGTCAGGCCCAGCCTAGGCGCACGTATTAAAACAGAATTACAAGCAATATGCATTGACATGTCAGATCATGCGTTTACTAACGCATTTTATCATGGCATGGCTAAAGCAGAGTGTCACTGACTGGGGTACACGCACACACACACAAAACGCCCTGCCACGATTGCAACTCATTACCATGATTGTTTTATTTTGTGTGCGAAAATGGAAATTTCGTCACACTATTGAATTACATACTAACTACTAAAATTAACATCTGCCCCGTGTTTTCTCCTACAACGCAAATAACATGGGATATCGTAACGGATTATCATAGTGAGCAACCTCGGGCTATCATAGTACAAACGGAGTCATACTGGAATTTCGTGCATATGTCAGACGAGTCATTACAACAAATCTTTTTGCATTTCACATTTCGAATCACCCTCATCATGCCAACATCAATGTCAAAAACGACGTAAAGGCTCCCTGTACTAGGCTAGCCCAGTCAATGCTTCACCACAACACACACTCAATCCCCACGTCATCTATATTTACTATAATTTCCAAGTATCGAGAATTCTTTCTTGCAAGTTTTTCTTTATCGTGATTTAAACATGGCGGGAACGGGTGAACCTTTGAATCGAATTCTCAGTCTACAATTCCTGCCCACGTACACTGTAACACGTGCATGAACTCTGATCCACAATAACCGTGTTGTCAAATTGGGAAATTACAGTCTCTTATCAGCTGAAATAACAACGATAGTAATTGATCGTACTTTGTTAATGTGTGCGATGTGTTGTAAACAATGAAGAAGAAGGAGAAGGAAACGGCGAAATTTTAAATGCTTGGCAGTAGAGGATTTTGTTGGAAACGCGCGAAATTCAAATATCAGGTGTTTTTTAACTAAAAATACTAGTTGGTCTCACCTGGTGACGCCAGATAAATCCTCCTTACATTACTTCGTCTTTCTCTGTGCCAATTTTCAGCACTGGGCGATATCTGTTTTAAAAGAAAATGGTCAACCATACCCCAAAAAAAGAACTTTGAGCGGATTATTTTTCCTATATGTTTCTACAGGGACCCAAAATAAACCCTTCCCCAACTTAGTCAGTAAGATAAACTTTGGTGTCCTGCCCCCCCTGGTCGTAGAGATCATTGACTACACAGCGTACAATGCTTTGCATCTCCAAATAGTGGAAGTACAACAGCTGCGTAAATACTCCTATACAATGCCTAACGGCATTGCTTTCATGCGTAGGAAGTGTTACACACGCTGAACCAAAATTTGCGGGAACTGTACAGACTAGTTGTTTCATGGAAAGAATTTTAGCATTCTGCCACAGGCCGAATTCGTCACCGTGAACGAATTTTAAGTTTTGGCATAATACTAAATTCATCCCTTGTTGATGAATCAAACTTCCCTGTCCATGCCTAAGCTGTTCATATACTCCATTTATCTCGCTATTCAGTGATGTCAAGTTGTCAGGCAGGTGTTTTGACCAGTGTTTGTGATAAATTCGCAACCGCGTTTATACGCGCGCGTGCGTCAGCGCTTTGAATCTACGCTCGCGATTTAATGCGCTACTCTCGCATTACATTTCCACACTCACGTCACTGAGGTCACGGAAGATGAAAGCACTTATTAGGGTTACATTTTTTCTCACAATAATCGCATTACATGAATTGCCATGATTGTTTTGTGGCATTCATTCACTTGTACAACCACTGCAGGGCAATCATGAAATTTTGTGCTGGAGGTGACAT